>JARJCQ010000057.1:600000-825771 GCA_029281465.1 Mycena epipterygia | reverse complement strand
CCCTAACCCTAACCCTAAACCCTAACCCTTAACCCTAACCCTAACCCTAACCTACCCTAACCCTAACCCTACCTAACCCTAACCCTAACCCTAACCCTACGTGTGCGGTTATCCGTACGTGTGCGGTTATCCGTACGTGTGCGGTTATCCGTACGTGTGCGGTTATCCGTACGTGTGCGGTTATCCGTACGTGTGCGGTTATCCGTACGTGTGCGGTTATCCGTACGTGTGCGGTTATCCGTACGTGTGCGGTTATCCGTACGTGTGCGGTTATCCGTACGTGTGCGGTTATCCGTACGTGTGCGGTTATCCGTACGTGTGCGGTTATCCGTACGTGTGCGGTTATCCGTACGTGTGCGGTTATCCGTACGTGTGCGGTTATCCGTACGTGTGCGGTTATCCGTACGTGTGCGGTTATCCGTACGTGTGCGGTTATCCGTACGTGTGCGGTTATCCGTACGTGTGCGGTTACCAACCAACCCTACCCTTCTTATATACTCTCTGGAATTCATTCTCTCTTGACTCTACGGAATCGGTTGTACATAATCACTCAAGTCCCATACTCATACTTACATTCACTACAAGTCACCAACACCTGCCAAGTCAATCACTCACTACCATCTCTTACAGATATCTACCGTAACAACAAACATCTTCACTACAATATTCTATTCAAATTTACATACCATATTCACCAACATATCACTACCGTATCTTATTCAAAAACAACGAATCACCAACAACATATCTTATATCAAGTCCAATGAATTAACCAACATATAGTTCTACAATCTGTTACTGAGTCTCTCTAAACAATCACAACTGATCTATACTCAAATGCTTTATTCAACTTACAATTATCAAGTCTTGAAGTCAGATAACTATACTCACATTTCGAAAAACTCGCTTTCATTCCTTTCTATCAAAAAATTCTACTCCCAAAATTTCCCTTTCTAATGGTCCTACTTTCAAGGCAAACGGTCAACAAATGACTGAGATATACACAGATTCACAATTTCAAATCCCACCGCTTTTCACTTCATTCCGCTAAGAAACACTACAAAATATTTCTAATGCTTTTGAGACTTCAAAACCAAAGTTCTAGTCCTCATAACAAGCTATTAGGATCTACTTACCATTCTTCCATAGCTTCTTTAGTTCACTCACAAAATCCAATACAAACTCAAAAATCTTGTTTTTCCTTCAAAACCGCCGCGTCTCAGAAAGTATTTCGCGTTTTGTGACCCAACCATTGACCTACTGACCAAAGTCATTTAACAAAAATTGTAGAGCGAGTCATGGGCTACATTTTCATATCCTATCTATTTTTAGAAAATTTCCTTTTTTGGTAATCACAAGTCACATCTATCTTGTAGTCCTCCTTACGAGCTACTAGTATGTACCCACAGTTCTTATATAGCTGCTATCGTTCACTCACAAAACCCAAAAGAAAAACGAAAAGCCGGCGCTTTTGAAAGGGGTACAGCCACAAATGCTCTGGGGGGGCACAGCCACGGGTCTGCCCACAGACTCCAGCCGAAGATAAATAGGGCAAAATTCAGACGATTTGGACCCTAAATGGCAGGTGAAGATTTAGGGTCCAAATCGTCTGAATCCTGCCCTAAAATTTCAGGGTAGGATCCAGAGCATTCTGACCTTAAATTACACATTGAAGGTGGCAAATCCTCTGAATCCACTGAATTCAGGCAGTTAATCCAAGCCTTAAAGAATTTCCCAAAACAGACCAGATCTACCCTATTTCCCAGGTTCTGCCAAATTTCCCCGGTTCCGTTGATTTTGTGCTGAAATCCTGTTTTTCTCATCCAAGGTCTTCTTTAACGTGCAAAGGGCCTTAAAGAATTTCAGAAACCGCACCAGATCAACTCTATTCCCCAGGTTCCGCCAAAATTCCCAGGTTCCGGCGATTTCGTGCTGAAATCCGGGTTTTTTCGCCTCAAGTGCCAAATTCCGCCGTTTTCGCCCTGTTTTCGGAATTCTTTAAGGCGATTCGAGCCTTAAAGAAGAGAACCTGGGCCCAGGTTCCAGGATCAGATACATAGTATCTGGTATTTTCAGTGGTGATGACTGTAGCTGTTCTGTGTGAGTCCCAATGGTTGTGACTGCTCAGCAGTGGCACTTTGACTTTTTTTTTTTTAGTGCTAAGGACTAGAGCTGTCCTGTGGGCAAGTCGCAATGGTTGCGACCGCTCACCAGTGGCACTCTCAGTTGTCTAGTCTTTTTTTTTAGTGCTGGGGACTGTGTTGTGTACAAGCCGCAATGGTTGCGACCACTCCCCAGTGGTACTTAGGCTTTTCTTTTTTTAGTCCTGGGGACCAGGGTGGGCGAGTCGCAACGGTTGCGACCGCTCATCAGTGGCACTTTGACTTTGAAATAGATTTCTATTTTCAGTGCTGGGGACTCCTGTGGGCGAGTCGCAATGGTTGCGACCGCTCACCAGCGGCACTTTGACTTTAAAAATAGGATTCTATTTTCAGTGCTAGGGACTCCTGTGGGCGAGTCGCAACGGTTGCGACCGCTCACCAGTGGCACGTTGACTTTTCTATTTTTAGTGCTGGGGACTAGCTGTCCTGTGGACGAGTCGCAATGGTTGCGACTGCTCACCAGCGGCACTTTGACTTTAAAAATAGAATTCTATTTTCAGTGCTGAGGACTCCTGTGGGCGAGTCGCAATGGTTGCGACCGCTCACCGGTGGCACTTTGACTTTATTTTTTAGGGTTAGGGTCCAATCAAAACCCTTAAATCCCAGGAGCTGTCCCTAATAACCCTAACCGAAGTAGACAGTCAGAAAAAAAGTCGTCCGGCCTCGGACGCACCACTGATTGATTTTCATTCCCTTGTGTTCTTGCGCCATCCACGCTATTGCATTTTCTTCACGTTACTCCCCTTTCACGCTAGTCCCCGCTTGCTTGCATATACGTGTTTTACTCTACTCTTTTTCTTCTGCCTACTAGTTTTCCGCCCCGTTTAAAGGGTCAAAACGGATGAACATAGCCACCGTGGACATAGCCAGGGACATTGCCACCGTTTTGATTCTCTGAACGGGGCGGCAAACTAGTAAATATATTCAAGTGCTACACGCCACTAGGAAGGTTTTATATACTGAGAATTTTCGTGATTTTACCGGGATTTAATATCCAATCGTGCCGCTACGGCCCTCTACAACATATATACAAAGGTCAAGATTTATAGATCATGTGGGTTTCAGAATGTTCCTAGGGTATTCATTTTGCGTTCGGAGTTGTGGTGATTTTTTTGGAACTCAATACCCACTCCGATGACGCCAGGGATGTGGAATCGCCCTCAACTTCCTTTTTCGGACGAAAGCGTAGTGGTTTTGATGCAAAACAAATACGGATAAATATCGTTTCATCCCACCGACCAAAACTCCTGAACCCCAATTGAATATGATATAAATCCTAGATTCTATGAGTGTGGCTAGGTACATCTATCTTCTTGACAAGAGCAGATCATCAGTTTGTCAGTGAACAATTACACTAGACAACGTTCCTACGGGTTGTAGAAATCAACGTACTAAAAAAAAATCAAGCCACCAGATAAATCATATAGAATACATCCCAGGTTCTATATGCGCGAGAGTTTCTTTAACGCAGGTGGAGCGAAAATTCTCAAGGTCCACCGATTTCGGAGCTTATTTAACGCAGACCAAGCATTAAATAACCTGCGCAGCGAGGCGGAACTTGGAAAAAAGCCCAAGTTCCATGAAAATTCGCAGGTTCCAGCCGATTTCGGTCGAACCTGGTGTTTTTGACGAATATCCGACAATCGAGGCGATATGAGCCATTATTTAACGACACGGTCGCCTTAAAGAGTGGTACCGTCTAGGATCAGACAAATAGAACTTGGAAAACGAGGCTAAGATCGTCAACAAGCACGGGTTCCACGAAAACTCTCAGGTTCCAGTGAATTTCGGCGGAACCTGGGCTTTTTGACGTGTATGGAGGAATCAGGGCCGATCCGAGGCGTTCCATAGGCCAATCGGCTCCTTGAAGAGTGGAACCTGGGCCCAGGTTCCAGGATCGGACAGATAGTACTTCGCGTTTTGTGACCCAACCATTGACCTACTCCCAAAACTCATTTAACAAATTTTGTAGAGCAAGTCAAGGGCTACATTTCCATATTTTTCATATCCTATCTATTTTTAGAGAATTTCCTTTTTTGGAAAACCCTAGTCACATCTATCTTCTAGTCCTCATTGCAAGCTACCAGTATGTACTCACAGCTCATATAGCTAGCTGTCTTGGTTCACTCACATAATCCAAGAGAAATTCGAAAAGCCAGCACCTTTGGAAGGGGTGCATCCACACATGCTCCACAGGGGCACAGCATGGGCCTACCCAGAGTCCAGCCCAAGATAGATGGGTTGCGGCGAATGATTTTTTGACGTAGATGGACTTTATCGGTTGCAAACTGATCCCTGTGAATGAGTCGTTGAAAAGGATCACCGGCGAACGTCTTTTTCGGTAAGAAACCACTCTAAAATCATTCAAATCACCCTCACACCGCTTTGAGCTTGCGGCGAGTGGTTTTTTGACGTAGAAGGACTTTGTCAATTGCAAACTGATCCCTGTGAATGATTCGTTGAAAGGGATCACCGGCAAACATCTTTTTCGGTAAGAAATCACTCTAAAATCATTTAAACCACTCATCGTTGAGAATATGCGCCCAAGTCGATCTTTGGGATAACAATGGCGTAGAATCCCCGGGAAACACTGCCTTTAAATCACTCAGCAACTTGGAAGTCGTTGCATCTGCCCAGGGTCAGCGAAACGCTTGAAGCAGGAAGTCATCGACTTCGGGTCCTGACACGAACAAAGACTTCCCGTGCAATTCCAAGTACGGACGGAAACTTGCTTCTCAATACACTAAGCACAGCATCATTATATAGGAATATGAAGTATACCGTAAAGTTTCTAAGCTTCAAAAAAAGAAGAGAAGCGAATCAGTGACATAAACAGACAGAAGTCGATAGCGTATGGTAAAGCGGCGAGTCCAAACCCAGACAAAATGGAAATGAGAATCATCCATGGTCGCGTTAACCGTGGTGCTCCCGGCAGTGGCCGCGCTTATTGGTCCGCTTGCGTGGGGTGTCGCGGGCATGGTCTGGGGACGAAGCTATTGAAGCGCCCGCCCCAACCTTTACCCGCGCCGGCCCCATCGCCTTAGCGGCGCTCGGCGGCGGACTGTGCAGCTGCGTCTGGTAACAACGCGGCTGCGTCGGCGGCGCTGAGGGTGTGGGCATTGACGCGCCGAAGACAAAGGGCGGGTGTGCAGCCGGAGGTGAGTGGGGAATCTCGCCCTCCTCGTCTGCGAGGGGACGCGGGTATGCAGTGGGGGTGTAGTCCGAGTAGGAGACGCCCGGAGCTGAAGGTTGCCAGGCGCGCATCGAGTACGTGAAGAGGTTGCAGGAATAATGTGTCGCACATCAAGTAAAGACAGAAGGTGGACCGTAAAGAAGCTCAACTATCGTCGGAGACGCTCCTGCTCTCCGTCCGCCCCAACGTCGCGAGCGGCACTGCCGTCCTCCACAGAGACCAGGAACGGATACAGTACGCTGGGCATCGGTACGGGTTCCTTTATCCGCTCCTTGTTCTCGCTTCTTGTTGCTGAACTGGAGGGTCGATCGACCCAGTCGTCCTCGATGCATTCCTCTCCGACCACGAAGCCGTAATCGCCCTCAATCTCGGAATACGCGGGATCTTAGAGCACGTCGTCGTCATCCGCCCCGGGCCACGTTGGCGGCTCGTCTTGGATGGAAGCTGCGGGATATGTCAGCATACACGTCCATGAATATCAGGCACGGAGAGAAAAGAACAGGGAGTCGAAGAATACAAGAAAAAAGAACGCACCTCGCTAGCCCTCCTTCTCAAGTCTATCCACTCCGCCTCATCCCGACACACAAATCCAATCAGCATGCTAGGATCCAGTCCCGAGAACGGCATATTCCTTACGCACTCGCAGTGGAAGGTGCGGTGCTCCGCCGCGCTGTACGCGCGCGAAGTGTGCCGTCTCCGTGGGCGAGAGATGTCCCTGCCGGCGGCGGCGCAGTGCTCGGGGTGTCGTCGGCGTTGGTGGAGAAGAACGATGTACGCGAGTCTGGCACGCGAACCAACTCATCCTCCATCATGGACATGTGTCCGTGCCCGTGCGCGTGAGCAAAGTCGGGGCTCATAGAGCCCGCGCGTGCGTAGTTATCGGGGCTCATCGATCCCCCACGCCCGTACCCGCATTCGGGGTTTATGGACTCGCCGCGCGCGTGCGCCTCGGGGCTGAGGGAACGACGCGGGTCGTGCACGTGCGCGGCGATGTGCATCGAGTCGTGCGACGGCGAGGTTGTATGCGCGTGCGTCGAGGTAGGAGGGACGAAGGGGGCGCAGTGGCACCGCGGGGCGTGAGTGATGAGGGTCGAGGTAGAATAGACCGTCGCTTTGGACACCGACGAAATAGTATGAAGACGACGGGCGCCCGCCCGCGATGCCGACCGACTGAGGGAACGTGTAGAGCATCTGTGGGTAGATGTTAGCAACGGCCGGAGTGGAATACGCAAGAGACGCACCTTAATCGTCTCGCAACCCACCGAATTCACACCACCCAGCCCGAGCTGGATCCCCAGCAGCAAAAGTACAGGCCGATCCCCCCATGCGCACGTATCTGGCTTCGTGTCCTTCCCCTCCTTCCCGTTGGCGCCGTGTGAGGAAGACGAGTGGGCTTGCGATGACGCAGAGCCATGTCTGTGCGAAGAGGCCGGCGAATGCACGTGCTGCAATGTAACGAGCGCGGCGGGCGAGTGGGAGGCGGCGTGGACCTTTGTCTGATGGAGCTTCCCGTCGGTGGCGACAGGGACACCCAAGCCGCAGGCGGGGAAGGCGTCTACTAGCATCCTAGAGAAAGAAATCCAGAATCAGTATAAGATTTTTTCGTGCCAAGGTAACGAGTGCAGAAAAGAAGGGCAAAAGAAGAGAAAAGACGACGTAGGAACAAAAAAGATCAGGGCCAGAGGTATGGCAAAGAAGGAGAAAGTATTTGTATCCGAATTGGCGAGGAAAAAGTAAAGTAGCAGCCGTCGTCGCCAACAAACGAGCAACCCGCTAACGACGACACCCACGTCGACGCTATCGAAGGGAGGAAGAAGATGTGCATTGTGCCCATACTGCTTGTGGTATGCACGCACGGGACATGGAGGTGCGGGATGAAAAGTAAAGTATTGAAGAATGAAGACGATAAGTCTGTGCTTACGTCATCCACGCTTGGAAGCGGCGAGGACGACGAGCGGGGACGGAGGGCGCAGGGGAGTACGTGGAATGCGGGTAGCGCAGGCGAAGGATGGGAGCGTATCGAGGGTATGGATGGTGTGTAACATGGGGTTGCATGCGAAGTAAGAGAATGAAGATAAGTAGAATATGAGCGGAGTGGCATAAATGAAGGAAGAAAGGGAATGATAGGTGGGACGAAAATGAAAGATGGATGAACGCGGGTATCGTGAAAGAGGGTACGAAGCAAAGAACGAAAATAAAATCCACAAGAAAAAAGGCCCACCTAACAGCCCCCGTAAACTACATCCCTACATCCTTCCCCGCCGCCTTGTCCTCGAGCGCCATTCGATGTACCTCGAACGGCGCCGCGGGTACGTCGAAGAACCAGGAGAGGAGTCGCGCGTGCGCAGCGAAGGCTGTGTGGGCGGGAAGGATGGGATTGTATTCGTGTCGGTAACGTCTAGGAAGAGGGAGGATCAGCAAAACGATATAACAAGACAAGAGGAGAAATGAAGGTGCAAACGCCCACATCCCCCGCGCAGCAACTATTAAAGATAGGCAACGAAAAAGGGAAGGGCGCAGGGACACGCCGAGAACGACGGCGCCGCGAAACGAAAGACGAAACGAACGAAACGGAGATAGGAAAGAAGAAACAAGCGGGGAAGGATAGAAAAGCAAGAAAATGAAAAATAACACTCACCCCACCCTCTCCGACCTAGTCGTCAAAAGACTTTGCGCTGTCCGGAACATACACCCCCACCCCGCGTCGCTCGTCCACCCCTTGGTATCTCCCAGGACCAACCACTTCTTCTTCGTCCCGCTCGTCGTACTCCCCGCCACGCTCCTACTTGCGCCACTTGTACTTGAGGTGGTGCCTGCGCTGCTTGCGGACGAGACATGCGACGAGTGCGAGTGCGACGAGTGCGAGTGCGAGGCCGGGAAATCGCGCTGGCTTGGCGAGTGCGCGGAGCCCTTTGCCGTGCTCGTGGCCGTGGGTCGAATGAGGAAGTGAAGACGGTGCGGCCAGGCCCGGGGAATGTCAACGGTTGCGGCAAGGACGACGCCGGGGCATAGCGGTGGTGGTGGTGGTGGTGGTGGTGGGGACGGCAATGAGGCGCCATGTGCTAGGGTCAAGGCTCGGGGAGCGCATAATGGTGAGGGGTATCGCGGCGGCGACGGCGGGCGGTGCGGAGCGCAAGGCGGGGCGCGAGGTGGGGGCGGAGAGCACAACGGCTAGGGCGGGGCGTGCGGTGTGGAGCGCGGTGGGGGCGCAACGGTGACGGCGGGGGAGCACAACGGCGGCAGCGGGGTGAGCACAACGGCGGCAGCGGGGGGAGCAAAACAGCGGAGGCGGGGGGGGGCACAACGGCAGCGGGGGAGCGCAATGGGGAGCGCAATGGGGAGAACGGCGCCGGCGGGGGAGCACAATGGGGAGCGCAATGGGGAGCGTCGTGAGGGCGCTATGGCGCCAGCGGGGAACGCAGTGGGGAGCGCGGTGGTGAGTGCAGTGGGAGCGCAGCGGCGCCGGCCGGGGAGCACAACGGCGCCGGCGGGCTGGCGCAGTGGGGAGCGTAGTGGGAGAGACTGGCGCTGGCGGAGGGAAGACAACGGCACCGGCGACGGAGTGCAGTGGGAACGCCGTGGGAGCGCAACAGTAACGGCGGGAATCGCAGCAGGGATCGCAAAGACGCCGGCGGGAGGGACGCAATGGCAGCGCCGGCGCGGAGCGCAACGCCGAGGGTAGTGGAGAGCGCAACGCCGATGGCGGCGGGTGCAGTGAGGATCGCCACGGCGCCGGCCGGGGAGCGTGACGACGCTGGCGGGAGGGTAGTGGAGAGCGCAATGTGGAACGGGGGCGTCCAGGGGAGCGCAGCGTGGGACGCAGTGGCAACGGCGGGGAGCGCAAGCAGCAATGGCGGAGGTGACGTGAGTGAGAAGAAGCACGGCTATCGTTCTGGATTCTGCGTTATGCACAGCGCATAACCGTGTGTCCGCAGAGCAGTTCCGCGCCGCTGTCCGCTCGCGAGATGCGGTGCACGAGAGCTGTGCCCGTCGTCCAATTCGAGGTCGGCGTTATGCGCTGCTGACGCGAAGGCCCCAACGTCATTTTGGAATTTCAAGAGAGTGAGGGCGGAGGGAAAGGTGGCCGTCAGGGGTATCAATGTAGGGCTTGGCACAGGGAATGAACCTTCTCCGTCGAAAGCGTAAAGATGCAGAGAGGCGCCCGCCGCCAGGCAGAAAACGGTGGTGGTGGAGGGGGAGCAAGAGACGGATCACTGACTCACTAGATCACGGGCTCGGCGATAAGTATGGTTACTCTCGACCTCGACACTCTCCCGACCTGCGTCCAGTGTCCGTAATCTACACTACGCCAATCCGGGTGCTCACAAATCGCTGTATTCCTCGCACCTTTGCGTACCCGCTCCTTCTAACCAAGACGCTGCGGCCTCAGATCACGATGTCGTGATTCAGAACGCTTCACCGTTGTGCCCTCACGAGATAGTTCCCGCCGTTCTTGCCGCTTCTGCGACGCAGAATGTCATTGTATTCCCCAGGCTCATTCTCCCTCTGTCTACATTGGCTTTATGGCCGGATTAATACACGGCGATCTTCCGAACACAAATGAACGTATTGGATTTCCTTCCGCACTCTCCAAGAACCCCTCGCGTCTATGTTGTCGTCTCAGCACACGCCTGGCTTAAGTTGCTTGGACTCACTTGGGCGTGACATCATTCCCAAGCCTCAGTGGCGGCAGAATGACAGGTAAATATTTCGCCGGGAGCATGCAAACCCTTATAGCTCCATCGATCCATCGTTCAGATCTTGAATAAATAAGCTTCGCAACTGCCGTTGGATCGACTTGCCAGGTTATAGTCAGCCGTCCCACATCCTCGCGTACCATATACTAACTTGACCTACGTAGTCGCGTCGATTCAGATTCAAATTTTACTGACTTGCTGCGCGATCGACCGACTCGCCTCGAATTCATCGCGGGCCAGGCTAGGTATATAAATCGATCGATCCTGGAGGTACAGAAGTAGTGCAAGGCGGCCTCTGATGTCATTTTCAACTTGTATGCTTGACTCGGAGGAAGTACATACGTAGTCTTGGTTGGATAATGGCTGACCGCTTCACAGACTTTCTTCTTATCTCATATTGGACTCGACCAGCGGTTGACTTGGGTCCGCAGCGCGTCAACTACCACAGATGTATGTCTTCTCATTTGACGACCTCAGCTTGTATACTAATTTCGTCTCATCTCTCTCAACGCCTTCCATCAAACACCCGCCGACCAGGACAACTTTATCGGTATTTCCCTGTCGCGGACGGGCGATCTCGAGGGCTCCGCGGACGCATCAGCAAATAAACACATAGCTACTGCGCTATAGAGCGCTACTGACTGCTATGATAGCACTCTGTAGTGCTGTAGCTATGTGTTTTTTTCCTGATGCGCGTCGTACACAACAAACCAGGGTGACATCTCCTTCTCAACGCCGCCGTGGTGGATGGAAACACTTTACCCATCTCGCAATTGATCATGACCTTCGGACGCCGCGGGCATTGCATTACCTTCAATCCCCCGCGAACTAGACGTGTGCGCGCCATCTCTTCTTTGTGGCGCCTGGTGCGCTTGGTTTTTAGATGAGTATTAACCAATGTCCCTTTGAGCCGCACATACCGACTTCGCGCAGCTGGATCCGAGCCTTGCAGCGTATATCCGGCACGGGGAATTTTCTGGGTGTCGTTCGACCATCGAAAGCCGTGCATACATGTGTGTAATCTACCTCCCTCCTAATCATCACAGCTGACTGACATATGCAGTCTCAATCAACGTTGCGAGATTTTCCGCAGTGTCTTGACTGTCACAGCTTCAACGCTGAATTGGTTAGTATTCCATGTTTAATTGCAGTTAGATTTTAGACTCGCTCGGGCAGAATTCACGAACTCACGACCGATTCTCTGGAGGTTTAAGTTATTTAACGATCAAACGCGGCGCGCTGCATATTCATTATTTAGCCTCTCCTTCGATCGCTGACTGAGTTTACAGGTTCTCAGATTATATTCCGATCTTCGTCTGTTTGATGCCAATTCCTTTGCCATTGACACTGTTCAACACGTCGTTTGACCTTTATCTCGTGCGGCATCGGCTCGGTGAGTACGTATATAGCAGCGCCATGCATTGAGTGGTTCAGTGTCATTTACGATGAAACATAGAACGACCAGGTACATTCGACGCCGTCGAAGCTAGCCTCTTTGGCGTTGATAACGGCCTCTTTGAATTGGGCAATCAACACGGTGGAGTCAGGAATCTCGGTCGGCTTGTTTTGGCTGGAAAGCGATCTAGGAACCCGTAGTGGAGCCTCACCTCCACAAAGCCCGGGGATCCCAGGATAAACGGAAATTTGCGCTGCGCGCAGCGATCGCCGACGCCGACGGTGTATCCACAGGCCGGAAACAGGTGAATCGAGTACGTATACAAGCTATCACACCAGGGCAATTTGCTGATGGATAACGGCCCACTAAGAATTGTGAACGGGGAGACGTCAGAGCACGGACTCGGAGAGGACCTACGGTGCCAGATTTATAGGGGAAATTGAGTTTATACCAGAGCACATGTTAAATGAGGTCAAGAGTAGATCTTACTACCCGCCGGCGTGGCCTGCTATTCCCAGATGTGCAATGTTAAAAGGACGTGCGATACAGGCACGAGCACGGTGTACTGGTGCGGGATACGTGTTTCTTCTTGTATATGCTTGGCCCCGAGGTGCTTTACAACGTCGAATTCGTGATGCTAGACAAGATAATTCAGCGCCACGAATCTTTGATCGAAGAGAGCTGTGGTTTGCCGGTCTTTGAGGTATGTAGTCGAAGGAGGTGGATGAAAACGTGTTCGATGCGGTATGAGTCGGGTTCGCGGACCCAGTACTTGCTCATAACGGCGTCTCCGTGAAACTATAGGGAAATTGAGATGGGTCCACCAACACAATTAAGTCGCTCAACAACGATATGTCGCTGGCCCACAGAAGTTGTCAGCAAAATGACTCTGAATTGGAACATGCAAGAGACAAACCGGCATGGATCACGACGCGCTTGATGCTCTGTCGCACAAGATCGGATGTGGCGGGCATAACACGTTCGAAGCAACAAACCAGCGTTGCGGTCGCTCTCGGTGGAGAGGGGCATAGCCGAAAATGCTGACGAGGAAGCTGCATAGCGCAGGATAGATTCTGCGTTTGATATCAGGGCGGGGCTACCGATATCTGCGGAGCAGTTGTCAGAGGGCACCAGGATAGTATGTAGCGACGTACCTTGGTCGATTTCATTCACGATGGACCGAGAGTAACTACGGGACCGCCGACATATCTGTATAAGGAATCGAATCAGCATGTTGCGGTGAAATTCCTTGACTCCCACCGACGCCGTCGCATTTAAATTGAGACCCCGGCAGGAGCCTTGCGACCCTCGCGTCAAAAATTAAAGGTGTTCATAACGTAGACGAGAGAATATCTACTTACAATACCAGTCTATCAATAGGGAGGCCAGGACGAGTGCACGGAAGTCTCCAGATTCCAACCCCCCGTCTGGAGGTGTGGAAGTTAAGCCCCGCGGCGGCCTCTTCCTAGGCTATTTCCTCTTTTAATTGGACAAAGTGGGCTAGATTATTCTCATTGGTGTTCCGTGGTAGGCACGATCCGCAATGCACAAATTTCACCGCCACTGACGACTGACTATACTGACTAGATTTCCTCGGACCGGAACAACTTTCGGCGCAGATGATTCAGAGGTCGAGCCACACATAGAGCCCAGGTGCACAACGAGGAGCTCAGGAGTAGCGTCTCGGGGATGTACGCGAAGCGGCTGGTGAAAGTCAGAAGGTCGGCGGTCGACACTCCAGTAACGTCCTCGAACTCACATGAGCCACATTTTGTTGTTCGCAGGAATGCTGAGCGCTCAACTCCATATTCGACGGTATGTCCCCCTTATGTCTTTCGCCAGCGCCGATTGGTTGACTACTCCGACTGGCAGGAAACTTCTTGGATAATTTTGTATGTCCGTGGGAGAAAACCAACTCGACGCACCTTGAACGCAGCTCAAACACGACCAATACCGTCAGCTCAACCCGGGCCTCGGCCTCAATATTCACATCGAGTTTTAACATCGGCGGTATTGTTGTTCGTGTAGGGTTGAACCGCCGGTCAATCACATTGTGTCCAATTTTTAACGGAAGTCAGAGATGTATGCTGTAGTCGCGTCGTCCCTTAAGAACCGGAGCGAAGCGAAGGCCTGTCTTGTAGTCGTGATGAAGTGCTCGCGTGAGTCGGTATTTTCAGGTGTAGACGTGTCTGAGGGTTGCGCGACAATTTTCTTGGTGTGCGTACCGTGGAGGACAGCTGGTATTCATGCGAAAAGAAATAATCGCTGAGGCCTGTACAGTGGGCGAAAGAACGTGTTGTATATTGCATAGAATAAATATTTTCCTTTACACACAATGGGATACTATTAGCGGCCCTCCGTCACGGAGGAGAGAGAAAACACCCCGTGGTAGAGTTATAGAGCCAACGCTTTGTGCAGAGCAAAGAGTTCAGGGCACCGGGCGCCAGAACAGATATGATGCAAGGTGGATTGTCCAAAGTCCACCAGACAGAGAGCTCCTCGGCTGCGACGGACAACATTCCGTGGTGTGAGGTCGCCATGGATCACCCCTGCAGAGTGAATCTCTGTCAAAGCTCCATACAACCTGCGCCTGGACATGGAATGAGATCGTGTATGAAAGAGAAGATATGGAGGTACCGACCTATCTTCGTGGGTGAGATCCACCTCATCCCAACTTTGACTGCTATTGCCGAGCTCGGTTCCAGCGTCCTCCAAAACTAATCCAGCCCATGCTAGGTTAAGGGGCGCCAGCACATTGCAGAGACGTGGGACGATGACCGCCAAAGGGGCCAATGCTGCGTATATATCCAATTCCTGCACAAGCCGGGGAAAATATTGTGTGGGATAGGATTTAAGGATGATGCGGGACGAGGGCTGGTTGTCGAGGCTGAACTGCCCACAGTGCACGGTCGCAAAGTGGCCGGAGTGGAATATGGTGGGTTCGAGGATCAGGTGGGAGGTTGTAGTACGACCCTCTTTCAAGTGGGGCAAAGTATACTCCGACTTTGGTTCGGGGGAGGACGGAGGGGTGGATACTACGGAAGACGGCGCAGAAGAGGAGGCAAGGGAGGATGAGGGCGAAGGAGAACAATACCGGTTGGCTACATAATCGCGGGAGATTGACATCAACAGAAGGGGCGTCGTGTGTGCCCCTGGAAGGTCGAAGTGAAGGAGCTGGAAAAGCGACATTAGCGCAATTACTTAGGTTGGGTTCACAGTTTGAACGCACAACTTGCTGCTGTGCGTAGCCACGAGCACACATGTCATTGGGGAAAGATGAGGCAGCCCCAGATGAGATGGCGCCACCAGCGGAAGAACCACCGGCACCGGATTGGGACTGAGGGGCGGGGAGCCCGCTAGGTGGCGGTGGCGGTGGCAAAGGTCCTGGTGTCGATGGAGGCGGGGGTGGGGGTGGTGCCGATGGCTGCGTTCGAAGGTCAGGGACGAAGCGGGCAGCAAGCTGGAGTGCGGGCACTGTCTCATTAAACCAAGTTCCTTTCAAGCGGGGGTCCACTGCGGGGTCTCGGAACGTGGCAGCTGCACTAGTCTGCGCCAGAACTCCCAGAATTAGCGCAAAGATTGGAACCGGAGCGGGACCCCCTGGTGTAATTTGCACTGCGTGCGATACAGCAACACCTGGAATTGGAAGAAATCCGGGCGGAGATGAGGCAAGCACTGGCGTAAAGTTGACTAGAGTTAGGGCCTTCACTTCTACAGAACGATCGACTCACGATACTGAGCGACAACGCACGCCTGTCCGGAAAAAACGAGCCCATAGTGGACACCAACTAATGGACGGGCGGACGGATCTGCAATACGATCCTCGTTGCTCTTGGTCAAGTCCATGTACGTGGTACCCATATGGAGCCCTATCTGTGCAAGGACGTGAGATCAAAGTGGGGGAAGGGAGGAGGGACATACTTTCTTCACGATGCCGGCCCAGTCCTCCGCCTCGCCTTCGGGTAGGAGCATCGACGACACAATTTCTTGAATATGCATCTGGAGGACACGACTTGTCTTCCACTCGGCGGCAATACCGATTTGAATGGCGTCGCGAATGGAGAAGGCGATGTGACAGTCACCCCGTTGTGAGTATGATTGCGACGGGGGCCAATACGTGCAGGACGATTTAGGCCAGATCTCAGACGCAAGAACACTGACTATGGCAATAATATAGGTTGCATAGATAGCCACCCAGCCCTCCCGGGTACAAGGGACGAATCTGATGTGCGCTTCGAGTAAGTTCCACAGTTGGAGGCAGCCGGCTGGGGTTTTTCTATGGCGTAAACTAGAATGATCCAACGGCGCTCCGAAGAGGATTGCACACGCCGTTAGTTGCTCCGCGATCAGGGGGTCGTCTTGGAGACAGAATTGGGGTGGTGAAGGCGCTGGGTGCTTATTGGTGTATGGGGCCGTGGCACTGCTGTGAGACAGATCGGCAAAGGGGGGGAGCAACAGGTGTTCGAGGTCGCCAAATGTGTAATCCGGGGAGAAGGGCGGGAGGGAAGGGTGAGACATGAGCGATGTACGCGTGAAATCGCAGTGGAGACAGTGTCACATTGCGGGACCGAAAGTAACATGATACGCTGTGGACCAGCCGGCCCGACAATCCCGGGTGATGGCGAACGGGGCGCTATCAAGTTTAACGCGCGAGGTACGAGCGTCGTATGTAAAGCGTCTGTCTACGAGAGACTAGCTATTAAGTAACCGTTCTTTACAAGTTCTTTAAGCAAACGGTGCGAGAGCTTGGCGAAAGCTGCGTCGGGATTGCCCCATGTTTACTATCTCCATTGCACTTCCTTTGCTCTTCCTCCGCTTTCATGAGAGAGCAAGAGGAATATCTATCCGGTGGTTTGATTCCTTTTAGTACCTTGATTACTGTGATATATCTACTTATAGTCTACAGTCCATTTATTTCAATTGATCTTTCGTTATTCGTCATTGCCTCGATCGGTCTCGTTCAATTGTGTTGATTTGTGAGCTCCATGTGCATCTTATGATTGGGGATTCCCCAAGACAGTGAAATATTGAGTGGGACCCCGACCTTGCACCTCCTAGTTTCAATCCGTCTACCTTCCCTAATTTTCGGTTTCTTGTTCTCAATATAAATTGCCAATGTGTGATAACAGCCAGTGAGAACAAGCAAGCGAGGGTCATATATTAATCTCTAGTTGGTAGTGCTTTATAGTCATATTTTCTCGATTTTCCTGAACATTGCTGACTAATGTCGTCCGAGGGACAATCACGTGCCTCTCCCTCAGTACGCAGCAGAGTACATACTCTAGGAAAATAATTCCATGAGAAACAATGGAACTGGCCCCTGCGACATCTCAGTGTGTATTTGTTTAACTATATTTCATGGCCCAGCATCGCCAGCAAACATTCTTTTTCGGTAAGAAATCACTCTAAAATCATTTAAATCACTCCGACACCGCTTTGAGGTTGCGGCGAGTGGTTTCTTGACGTAGATGGACTTTATCAGTTGCAAACTGATCCTTTTCAATAATTCGTTGAAAGGGAACACCGGCAAACATTCTTTTTCTGTAAGAAACCACACTAAAAGTCATTGAAATCACTCCGACGCCGCTTTGAGGTTGCGGCGAGTGGTTTTTTGATGTAGATGGACTTTATCAGTTGCAAACTGATCCTTTTCAATGATTCGTTGAAAGAGAACACCGGCAAACATTCTTTTTTGGTAAAAAATCACTCTGACACCGCTTTGAGGTTGCGGCAAGTGGTTTTTTGACGTAGATGGAATTTATTAGTTGCAAACCAGTCCCTTTGAATGATTCGTTGAGAGAGAAACACAGGCAAAGTGAGGGCCGAGGGCACCGCGCTCCCAGGGCGAGTGCATCAGTGCCCCATGTGCCCCCAGACAACAGCGATACGTCTGCAGCGACGTACCTTTACACCTTTATCGTTGTGCCACCGATCAGCTGCACGAGAGTGGTGCCTTGAAATTCTCGATGGTTGGTCCACTCGACGATATGAGGATATCGTGGAACCATGCCCAGTAGCGTGTATAGGCGTCTCGACGATGGACATCTGCGTTTCAATGTTGAATGGGTGGTTGGCGCTGTTTATAGGCCCTTTCCAATGACAACACGCGTAAGCATGCGAAGGACATCAGTTATCTCAGAATGGTTGTGACGGGGCAGCGGCGCATTGGCATTGGGTATAGTAGACTGGGAATAGAGGATGATGACGGAGTTCAGTAATGAGGCGATGGAAAATACGTGAAAAGTTACCCAGGATTTCCATTGTCGCTGGTGAGTTCTCTGTCGGTACCTTGAAAACGGAAGCGTGAGTTTGGGTTAAAATAGAGATAATGACAACATATAGTACCCGAGCACTTGACATAAACAATGAACTCAATGTTTGTAATCCAGGCGCCCACTGGTGATCCCAACCTAAATGCAAAGCGGCAGCGGCTTCGAAGTCTGCAAGGGTTGCAGGCCTCGACCTGGGCGGCGAAAGTCCGGAAGGGTTCGTAAAGGGACGAGAGTGAAATTTGATGCAAATAACACGGGTCGTGTCTCCAGGCTTCGAGGAGATTGTGAGAATCCATTCTCGAGAATGATCGGGTACTCAAGTATGCCTTCCGATGCGCAGGCGAAGTCCGAGGTTAGATTCATGCCGTTATATATTCACCCTGGCGGAATTGGATGCGGGCGTTAGTCTCAAAAACGTAGGCTTTATTTCTCCCTGTGACATGAATCAGCGGTTGGGTCAGCCCATTTGAAGCCTTCATGGACGTCGGTGGTCCAGGTCACGGTTAGCAACTGCGTCCCGGAGTCACCCTGGAACATGCCCAAGAGATCAATGAAAGCGATAAAACTGGGCGCACAGAAGGAAACAAATTTGTATTCCCGCTCGTCTACAATCGCCTCGTACAAGTCAGACCAGATTTCACGTCGAACATCGAGACGCTTAAGGGCGAGTGGGCGAATAGATATTCCGAGGGACCGCACCACTGGCAGAATCTCTGACGACTTGAAAGCATATGTTGGTTTTACTAGGGCGGCAATTTCGCTCTCGAAGGAAATTATTAGATAACGAGTCAAAGCAGTGAAAAATGATTACATACTGGAGCAGAAGAGGGTGCATCCGGAGTGGGTGGAGTCAAATCAACAGGCCGCTGGAGTATGGAGGCCGGAGGATACCGCCCAAGCGCGAGGTGCAGGTGGGGCTGACTGAGTCACTGCGTGGATGTCTTAGGGCGATGAAGATGGACTGGGATAGATTCGATGGCGTGACACATAGCTTGCCGATTTCGATTCCCCAGTGACGCAATTCATGGCGGGGGTTGAACGTTGGGCTTGCAATAGGTTTCCAATTGCGACTGCGATGGACGACTTGAAGCGATCAACAAGCGATCGTCCCACCGTGACGGTCACATCTGGTCTGCCTGCTCCTCTGAGTCGCTAGTCACGTCTCTCAAGTGGTCCACCATCGGTGGTCTAACCCGAGGACTGATTCAAGAGTACGCACAACGTACCGACGACTTGTTGCAGTCTATGTCCGTGCCCGGCATGCACTCGCGCCCCCTTCGACGTCGCAACGTCGCGCCTCCGACACGCACCGACCCCCTCGAGCCAACCTCGAGCCGCTGACTCGGTGAGCGGCTGCACCTGCGCCTGTGTCCGCGTCCATCGTGAGCTCCCCCCTTACTTTTTCAGTGCCCACGCTAACAATGAATCTGCTGCAGCCCCCATAACGGCCCAGAGCTCCAACTTTGGCATCGCGCCCACGGCGAGCACCAGCGCCTCGCACCCACAGACCCTTTGCCCCCTGCTATGCCTCCGTCCATTGCAAGTTCCCTCCCTTCCCTGCCTTTCAATGCGCTGACAATATATCCTCGGCCTCGTTCAGCAATACACCCTCCCTGCGCGCCCCGCTCCACCACCCCCAGTATGCGTCGTGCGACATGCCCCGCGGCCACGGCTGCATGTATGCGCCCCCGCTCCCGCACGCGTGCTACGACGATCGCTACGAGCACCACCGGCGCCCACACTCGCCCCGCTCTTGCCTTTCCCCTACCTAACCCTACGTCCCTACTTACTCCCCAGCGCCATCCTCAGCACACCCATGACACTCCGGACCCAAAACGGTGGCGGCGTCATCCAGGTTGTGCACACCGATGACGCGGCGACCAAGCTCAGCGACCACCTCCGCTGCTTCAATTGCTGCTGTACCACCGACACACGTCAGCGACCGCCTCCGCTGCTTCAATTACTGTACCACCGACACCAGCGCGTGGCGCCGCTACAATCTGTCCCCGGGTAAAGTCGTACGTGGCGTCTCTCTCCTCCTTTTCCTTCCCTTGTACTGATTTGCCTTCCAGCTCTGCAACAAATGCGGCCTCTTCGAGCGCACGCACTCGCGCCCGCGCCCGAGCAGCTCCCGCATAAGCGCAGCTCGCTCGCGCCCTCGACTCTCTGCTCGCGCTCGCCCCCGCACAACAAGCACAGGTGAATTTCTTTGCTCTTCGTACACTTTTTTTTCGCGCCACATCATTTAATCCCGCCCCCCAATTCCTTTTTTGGGATTTGCGCCGGGTTTCCTCCTCGCTGCTTCGACCATCCTCCGCTCGCGCACCACCCTTCTTCTGCCCGCGTCACGTCTTCTCGTTTTTTTTTCGTCCCACGTCACACGCATCACGTCACAATCCCCACAAACCCTCTTCGTCGATTTGCGCGACACCATCTGCGCGGGGCACCTGCGGAGGCCCTGGCATTCGTGCGTGGACGTGTCGGGGTCGTGTACCCGGGGTCGACTAGGGCGCCGTCGCGATACCTTGTGTCGTCGTCGCTGCTGCTTCTTCATCCTCTTCCTCGCGCCCTTACTAACCGATCTGCAGGGCCAAGGATGAGCCGCTATTGTGTCCCAGCCTTCTGAGGCGGACCTTGAAGACGAGAGCGTTTGCATATGTCGGAGTCGAGCGTGGGGGTCGAGTACATCTTCTTTTTTCGTTCCATACCTTTATTATTTCACCTTCAATTCCTGATGTATGCCCGTCCTGTATCAATACCCCGTAATTGGAACCTGTCAATATAGATGCGTGGACTTGAATACAGAAAGCGTGCGTCCACGAAAACATGGGAACAAACTCCGGGTTCAGAATTTCTGCAAATTTATCGAAAGAGAAATGAGGGCTTCATAAACAAAGGGAAGGGCACTAGCTGCATATGCCGGTCAAACGAGTTGCCCGCATTGATACCGTCATGGAGCATCTCCCACATTGGCACGACCCAATTTTGATGAATCAACGCGAAGTTTTCTGTGGGTGGAGGGGGATCTGTTAACAAAAAAGCTTTCTTTTTTTCCTGCAGACGCTCCATTCCCAAATGTTTTCACTGCCGGAGCGATGGCTTCTCGATGCGCTTCCCGTCGTGGTAGCGGGTGATGGTCCAAACGATGACGTAGAACGGCGCAGCTTGTTGAGATAGCGTCTGACCCGGACTTCATTGTCCTTGCTTTCATAGAAGCAGCGCCGGAAACATGAAGGTTATCTCGGACTTGTACAACAACAGTCGCCAACCCCTCAGTTGACGAAATCTAGTGTATAGATCCGTCAATTCTCTGCGATGATTCATAGAAGGCTTCGAATCTCGGAATCTCAACACTGAAATACATGAACTGGCGCGTGTAGAGTATTTATACCGAGATACAAGACAATGTAATGATCACTGCAAGAATTCAAGTCAAGATGGTAGGTTGGCCATAAGGATCTTCTCGAATTTATCGAAGGTGATATGGTCCCCAAGCGTATCGTCTTTTTTCGTTCTTGTTACGGTACATCGTTGAACGCGCTTACAAATGACTAAAGAACGATTCTAAAAAATATTTTCTAAGGCTCGTAGAGCAGGCATTAGGCGCCTCAATTGCCGCCAAACCACCAAACCAACAGGTAGATAATTGATCATTAAATGGTACCAATTAATTGCGTGCCGTAAGCTGGTATTACTTGCACGA
The DNA here is from genome assembly GCA_029281465.1 of Mycena epipterygia. Lineage (NCBI taxonomy): Eukaryota > Fungi > Basidiomycota > Agaricomycetes > Agaricales > Mycenaceae > Mycena > Mycena epipterygia. The sequence goes on along the minus strand of JARJCQ010000057.1, from coordinate 804,348 downwards.
TGCTCTGAAAACGATCAAGCCTGAGCATATATTCCAAAAAAAATCGCAGAACCAAGGACTATCACACGCTATAAGGCGAAATAGACCTCCCGCTGGAGTCTCTCGTATCCCCTTCTATCGCCGATATCACTGCAAGATCGCTGCAATTCTCGCAGGGACCATCAATCTGACAAGCCCTGTCGAAGTCAATCAGGGTCACTCCTCCTTGCTTATTTACCATCACGTTGTCTGGGCGGATGTCGTGGTGGTGAATCCCATTCCTGTGCAGAGCGCGTAGGGCATTGGCTAATTGATACCTAGAGCCGATTAGGATGGGCAGTAAAGCGGTAGAGAACAACCGTACTGTTTGCTCTCTTCGGCATCATAAATGGGACCCAGCGCAGTACCCACATAGGTCGTGACAATCCCAAACCGGTTACCCCTGTCGGCATACAACCCACGGAAAGTGGGAACAGGGAGCTCGGGGTCTTGAAGGCACCTCTGCAATATTTCGGCTTCGTTGCGCGCTGCCTCCTCGTCCCTGAAAATTTTGATGACATGGCTTCCGTCAGCCGATTGCCATACGTTTCCGCTTGCGCCAGCACCAATGTAGCGAGTGAAGATGCGGGGAAGCATCATCCTGATGGCGGTCAATATATTGGTAAACGTGTGAAGAATAAAACCTTACGGGCTATGATCATCAAGAGCGCGAAAGAGAGACCAGCGGCCATGTAGTCCGATGGCTACCCTCGGCATCCCGCACAAAGCGCTGACCGTCAAGAACAATTTCAGGCCCTGTGTAAAATGTCGGAAAAAAAAAAGTAGCTTCGGCCGATCGTACATACCTGCCGCCGAATCCAAGAGGCAATAGAACGGGTTGGCCCGACCGGAAAATACGACAAGACGGAGGGTGGGGACAAAGCATCATGACCGCCCGGGTATCGGAAAGCCTGTATGAGAAGACAGGCAGTGCGGCGTACATCGCCGTTCAGATTGTGGTATACTCTTGAGAACACCAGACGGTTTTCACGGGAGTCCCGGCGAACGTAAACGACACCGACGGGCGAGAATAATTTTGCGTAAAAAACTCTATAAATATGCATTTGGACGTGGATCTGGGGGCAGCACTCAGTATCCGTGATAAGAGCGAAGATATTGTCTGTTGGATACCTGTACGCACATACGAACAGCGGGCTTGGGGTTATCCGCAGGCTTGATCTCCGGGAAATGTGGTTGGGCTAACAAAGCGAGGAAGTCATCCTCGTGCTTAGCCCAGACGAGCCCCCGTTTGTCCTCGGCTGTGATAAAATTCCTGTCGCTGTCGTCCTCGGCATGAACTTTGAGATCGCCTACTACTCCATCCGAATGCGGCGAGAAAGTCACTACCATGGCCTGCCCCGTCATGATCCCCGCGATTACGCTGGCAGGGTCGAGGATATATTTCTGGTGAAAATGATCGGTGGTGCGTTCCACCTCTTCCTTCGGCGGAGGCGCTCGTCGATTGTGAGAAAGATGGGGAGTAAGGTTCATTCGGTCGTCCGATGAGACGGGGGTGTTACGGAAGTTGGTGGCCGTAATAACATTGTCCAGCCAGTGGGGGTCCAGGGCTACCTCCTGCAGGGCTGGAAACATCATTTCCGTCGTGGAAATGTCCTTGGTCTTGGTGGATTTCCCTCCCAGCCTGACTGGCGGGACCATCTCGCACAGATCCAGCGCCTCCTCGCAGTTGTGAGACAAAAGCTCGGTCCGAACAAGCCAGTCCATAGCAGCATTATAGTCGGCGTTTTTAAGCCTTTTACGCTCAAGGGGTGTGAGCGCGTCGTATGCCGCAAGCTTCCTGGTGTTCGAGTTCTTCGAATCGGCCATGGTGATCAAGTGTGAAGCGAGGGTGACATTATCGGTCACATCGATCACGGGCGCGCACTCACCACGAGCTAGTCGCACTATCTTGTTGCACCGACACTTCTTCATGGATATCTGGCGCGAGACTTGGTGGCTGCCCTGCGCCTCACTTCTCCATCGCTCCTCGCCCTTGCATGCTCACCCCCTCATTCATATCCCACCAACGCAAACCCACGACCATGCTCGTTGCCCGCGCGTGCCTCCTCTCGTAGCTCGACACGCCGATGGCGCCATTTGCCGTGCATCAGATGGCGCCCGCGGGAATGACGGCAGGGAAACATGTCGGGCTGTTTAGCCGGAGTCGGGCGCTGGTGCTGTCAGGTGGGTCTTCGTCTTGAAGGTTTTTTGTTCAGATTTTTGGCTTTCATCTTCCTTCCATCGTCCTGGATCCATAAATACGCGCCGCTACACACTTCTTCCCTAGCATTCGTCGCGTCCCTTTTTCTCCACCCTCTCATTCGGTGCTGCGCCTTCCATCGCTCTCCTTACCTTGCTCTTCATCGCTCCTCTCTGGCTGCTCGCTGCACTTATCATCCCTTTCTTTCTAACTCCGCCCCACCCACGCCCATCCACGCCCTCTCATCCTTCCCCACCTCGCTTCGCGTACTCCACGCATCTGGACCTGCGCTCGTCATCGTCGGCCTACGTCGTTGTGGCCCTTTCTTACCTCCTCCCGTTCTTTTCTCCCACTCCCCTTCCTCGCCGCTTCCGGGTCCAACACCATGTATACCCTACTCGCTCGCCCTTTGTCTGCCGCGTCTCGCTCTTGGCGCAGTCGTCATCGTTGACGGCGGCTTCGTTGTCGGTGGCGAGGGCTTGCATCTTCCCTCTTTACTCTTTCACTGCATCGATGCTCGAGCTCCGTCCTCTCCTGCATCTTCCCCTTCTCCTGTATTTCTTCTTCTCTATTTCCACTCTTGCTTCTCCCCCATCTCTTTATCTCTGTTTCCTCTGTCTTTCGTCCTTTGATTATCCGATACTGATATCTTTTTCATCTTCTAGGGTCCTCGTCGACATATTCCTCGCTTGTAGCCTCGGCGTCTCCATCGCAACCGACGGGACGCTGGTGCCCTCGCGTGCGTTCTTCCCCGGCTGATGAAGCAGTGCGATACCGTGAGCGCTCGGTCATCTGCCTAGGAATATATCCTATACGACACCCCCCCTGTCGTGGATATTATCTACCTAGGATACTAACGCGTAAGTTCTTTGGCATGCGCCGGAATACTTATAGTAATCACTGGCCGCCAGAACGGTCAGCAACGTGTTTGATTTCGTCCGAAGATGGGGTACACGAACGTCCATGTCCCCACTAACCAGGCTCCGCAATTCAACCTCACCGGCGTCGTCCCAGGTGCACTGAGTACGTACCTGCGTGATAATTGTCTCCTCGATCAAGGAGTGATTAAAGAAAATTAAATTAGAATTTTTGTTGTGCGCGAATTTTGCCGCCAGCCTCCGCCGCTTTCACCCCCGCCGCCCCACCCAACATCCACGCCAAAGGCGTAGATGGCGGTCTCGTTTTCCTGCGCCCCGGGCTCGACACCTCGCTCACTCCCGCCAAGCTCCCCGCGCCGGTCAACAGGATCGCGCTGAATAGTACGACGCCGTGGCAGATGTCGACGCGCACGACGTCGGGAGGGAGGATTATCCCGCGTGCGGGGAGTGCGTGTCCGTAGGGCGTTAGATATAATAAGAGCCGGGGTTATGAAGGATGGACGCGCAGGAGAACGCGATCAGCGGAATATTAATGTAGCAGAGTGAATTGAGACTTTTTGAGGATTAGCGGATTGTCAATGGTTGGCGGAGACGGCGCCGTACAAAGTCAACGGCCTGCTCGCCGGGCAGTTGAAGACCGCCGTGACGTTGTGGCTTTCCTACCTTCCTATCCAATCCCCGGCATTCCTCTTATACTCGCACTCGCTTAGCTCGTACGTCCGCATCTACGGCGCCGGACACGAGGTTCCCGCGTACAAGGTGAGACTTACCACAAATTATTCTGTGTGTACGGTGTTCTGATGTCTTGTGTCTTTTCTTTTTAAATCGGCACGCTTTGGGTGGGGCAGGCGGCGCTCCAGTTCTTCACGCAGATGATGGCGAACCAGTCTCTGTCTTCGACTTGGTTGGGCTTGTGCTGATGATGAGGAACGGTTTCCATTCTTCGTTTTTTTCTTGTAACTGGTAGACTCGGAAAGGGCCTTCCTCTGTAAACGCGTCCATTCGCGCCTGTGTGGTCCGCCAGGGATTGTTTATGTAGATTATTTTAGGAACCTTCTCACTCTCTCCTGGTTTTGGGGTGGCTGAACGGTTTTATTGACGAAGTCCATTTGAAACTCTTTCAACAAACACGTTGAACTCAGTGGATTTGGACAACAAACGGCAGAAAAAAAATGGGTTGTATGACACAAGATATCAGCCCACCTTAAGATGATCAGTTATTATTCGGTAGGGTCAAACGAGGATATCCTGATTTGTGTAGTCTTCTGTGATCCATTGTTTCGACCCGATCTGTACAACATATTAGAATTCGCTTAAAGAGAACCAACCATCCATGTACGATGTGTGAATTTTTTCATACAGTAGCGGATATAGTAAAATGAAAGTATCTGCGACGAACTCACAGCATTATTCGCACCGTTTAAAATCGCGCGCCTCATTTGAAGTCAAGTAAACCTCGTTGGTGAAGTCCTACCATCACACCTGTGATTCCATCTTCGAATTATAGACGGCATGTACCTAGCTGTCTAGCTAGCCGGCATGACGCGAGTCTAGGTAAATATAGACAGACGCCAAGGCATATATAGAATTCGCCTAGCCGCGTATCAGCGGAACTAGACAACGGCTAATTTAGGGATCTTCTGAACACGAAGGGATTGATCCCATCACGGAGCTTTCTTTCCTTCGCCCACCATGTCGAGTTGGTGCCACTCGACTCGGTGGCACCAAAAACAACACAAAGGTGTGTTGCCGCGGACGTTCCGCCGTCATCTGGGGGAGCATGGGGCAACGATGCACTCGCCTTGGGAGCGCGGTGCCCTCAGCCCTCAAGACGACGGCGTGCTTGCCACTGGCTACTTTGCTACGATGGAACATCCATACTAATGCCTCACTCCACAGGCCACTACTCAACTGGTCAACTTGGTGGCAAAAAACAACATAAAGGTGTGTTGCCGTGGCCGTTCCGCCGTCGTCTGGGGGTGCATGGGACACCGATGCACTCGCCTTGGGAGCGCGGTGCCCTCGGCCCTCAGGACGACGGCGGGCTTGCCACTGGCTACTTTGCTACGCTGGGGCATCCATGCTAATGCCTCGCTTCACAGGGCACTACTCAACTGCTCAACTCGGTGGCAAAAAACAACATAAAAGTGTGTCGCTGCAGCCGTTCCACCGTCATCTGGGGGCACATGGGGCGCCAATGCACTCGCCTTGGGAGCGCGGTGCCCTCGGCCCTCAGGATGACGGCGGGCTTGCCACTGGCTACTTTGCTATGCTGGGGCATCCATGCTAATGCCTCGCTCCACAAGCCGCTACTCAACTGCTCAACTCGGTGGCAAAAAACAACATAAAGGTTTGTTGCTGCTAGTACGTGTTGCATGCAGCCATTGGGGTCTCTGGTGCTCATTATTGACAGCTTTGAGACGAAGATACCGGTAGAGCTCCTCCAGAGGATCTTCGAGCTCACCAAACCCTACACCCTGCGCAGAGACCTGGCGATCTCGCCATGGCACCTCGGGCAGCTGAACCGCCGTACCCGAGCTGTTGCTTCCAGCTTGCCCAGGCTGTGGTCCGACATCCAGGTCGACTGAAGGGGGTGTTTGTGAAAGGGCAGCAGGTAAGGGGGTTGTTGCGTGGCTGGATGAGGAGTTCATTGGCGTAGATCATTTTCTTTTGTTTTTTCGGCATCTTTCCGTGTGACAAATGAGGAAGGGGGGTTGTTGTGGACTTGACCTGATAGATACATTTACTTGGATGCCGCTAGCTTAGCTTCTCTTTTCCTGCCACCATAATAGTTAGTTATGTTTTGGTTGATGGATAGATAGATACACACACTTTTCTCTCTCCGATCTGAATGGCGCTGGCAGGCAGAAGTCAGGAATGGAATGGACAGGGAAGGGGGGGTTGTTGCGTGGCTGGATGTGGAGCTCATTGGCATAGATCATTTTCTCCTGTTTTTTCGGCATCTTTCCACATGACAAATGAGGAAGGGGGGTTGTTGTGGACTTGACCTGATAGATACATTTACTTGGATGCCACTAGCTTAGTTTCTCTTTTTCTACGACAGTAATAGTTAGTTATGCTTTGTTTGATGGATAGATAGATACACACACTTTTCTCTCTCCGGTCCGAATGGCGCTGGCAGCCAGAAATCAGGAATGGAATGGACAGGCAAGGGGGGGTTGTTGCATGACTGGATGTGGAGTTCATTGGCGTAGATCATTTTTGTTTGTTTTTTCAGCATCTTTCCGCACGACAAACAAGGAAGGGGAGTTGTTGTGGACTTGATCTGATAGATACATTTACTTGGACGCCGCTAGCTTAGCTTCTCTTTTCCTGCCACCATAATAGTTAGTTATGTTTTGTTTGATGGATAGATAGATACACACACTTTTCTCTCTCCGATCTAAATGGCGCTGGCAGCCAGAAGTCAGGAATGGAATTGACAAGGAAGGGGGGTTGTTGTAGACTTACTGCATTTACTTAGACACCGCTCGCTTAGCTTCTCTTTTTTTACCATGATCATAGTTATATTTTGTTTGATGGATAGATAGATACACACACTTTTCTCTCTCCGATCTGAATGGTGCTAGCAGGCAGAGGTTAGGAATGGAATGGACTACAGCTACTGCAAGCACCATTAAAAGCCAGCACACACACAGGAGAGAGAAGTCTTCTGGAATGCATCTATATGCAGCATGAGATAGTCCTTAAGCAATACCGAGACCTATGTAAGGTGGCAAGACATTCACAAGTCGGCTACACATATTCCATTCCATTCGAATAACTAGATCAGTTTGCTATTCCATTCCACTCACGTCTGGTTAGCTAGACTTACCTGGTTGTCGCTGCGTTCAAGTCTGTTATTCAACTTGACTTGGCCATTTTATACCAGCGCCTAGACTCGCCAGGTTCAAGAAGTTCATTATTCAGCTCGACTTAGCCATTTTATATCAGTGCCTACCTGTTGCCGCATTGAAGTCTGTTATTCAGCTTGACTTAGCCATTTTAGACCAGAGCTAAAAATTTCCTAGCTGTCACCACGTTGAAGTCTGTTCTCCAGCTCAACTTGCCCATGCTGTCGCTGTGTTCAAGTCTGTTATTCAGCTCGACTTAGCCATTTTGTACCAGTGCTTGGATTTTACAAGTCTGTTCTCCAGCTTGACTTAGCCATTTTATACCAGCACCTAGCCTTGCCTATCTGTCACCGCTCGACTTGGCCGTTTTATAACCTCTTTGGCTATTCTCACGTCTTAAAGTATGGCACACAGGGAGAAAAGTCTTCTGGAACGCAGCTGATACCTATGCGAGGTGGCGAGAGGGTTCTGTTTCTATTGAGTCATCAGGTCGCTTGCATTGCGCCGCTTTAGAACGGTCCTACTTCCAAGTCAAACGGACATGAGCTCAATGCTTTTTGGCTTAGGTACAAACAGTTTTTTTTTTTTTTTTCGAGTTAGGTGCACTACAAGGATATACCAAATGGCGCGCACAGAGGCCGATCCTTGAACCTCAAGGGGCCCGATGGCAAAGCTGATACCCAGACCTAGGGCAGGCAAGCTGCCCTAGGTCTTCGAAATGGTTTTTACACGGCTTCTTATGTGTTTCATGTTCTTTTTTTTTCAACATCCCTAGGGACACTGACACTAACCAACCTAACCGAACACTAACCAAACACTAACCAAACACTAACCCAAACCGCTAACCGGCCCCTAAGGCGGGGCCAGTGGTAATCACATGTGCAGGATCTACTTACCGCTTATACCCAGACCTAGGGCAGGCAAGCTGCCCTAGGTCTTCGAAATGGTTTTTACGCAGCTTATTATGTGTTTCGTGTTCTTTTTTTTTTTTCACCATCCCTAGGGACAATGACACTATGTGCAGGATCTACTTACCACTTGCTTCGCTCACAAAGTCCAATCCGATTTCCATAAAATTCACCTCATTATGCATGTCTCGGCGAGTATTTTTGTGTTTCGTGGCCGAACCGCTGACCTAGGTCATTAGACTCACCTGACAAGTGTTGTAGGCCTCTTCAAGGCCTATGGTTGCGTGTCCTTCCCAAAAAAATGTCTATATATGGATCCCGCCGCCAATCCCGCCGCCCCCCGCCACCGATGATGACGACGAACCATCGATGAGAAGCCCAATGAGAGGTGTACTGGAAATAAAAATCAAAATAAGAATAAAATAAATCCCGCCGCCCGACACCGTCGCCGACGGCGACGGCGACGGCGACGAAGCCTACATAGGTGATGAGCAAGGTGTTTGTTGGTGGCCATGGTTTTGGGAATGAATTTTCCCTAAAGTCTATTTTTAAATCCCGCCCCCGACACCGACGGCGGCGATGACGAAGCCTAGATAGACAGTGAGCAAAGCCTTGGGTCGACAGCGATCAACGTTTTTGGGGGAAAACCCCCAAAACACAGCCACCAAGCACCGCCACTCCCGAGATATACCTCCGGATGGAGGCATATGGTGCCAAGTTGGAGACACTACAAAAAATTCCTAATTAATGCTTAAGAGACTTTGAAACCAAAGTTGTTAGCGCGAGTTGCAAGCTGTTAGGATCTACTTGCCATTCTTCTTTAGCCTCCTTGGTTCACTTGAAAAGCTGGTGGTTTTGCTTCAAAAACACCGACTCTCGCCGAGTATTTTGTGTTTTGTGCCACAACCGTTGACCTAGGTCACTAAGCTCCTTTGACCAATGTTGTAGTGCTTTTCAAGGCCTACAATTCGGTATCCTTCCCGAAAAAAAAAAAACTATTTTTAAATCCCCCCCCCCCCCCCCCCCCCCCCCCCCCCGCCACCGACGGCGGTGATGACAGCGACAATGACAGCGACGAACGATGAGCAAGGTGTTTGTTGGTGGCCATGGTTTAGGGGATTTTCCCAAAAATCTATTTTTAAAATCCCGCCCCCGACCCCACCCCCCGATGCCGACGATGACGGCGACGACGAATGATGAGCAAGGTGTGTGTTGGTGGCCATGGTTTAGAGCATTTTCCCAAAAATCTATTTTTAAAATCCCGCCCCCGACCCCGCCCCGCAACGCCGACGATGACAGCAACGAACGATGAGCAAGGTGGTTGTTGGTGGTCATGGCGTAGGGGATTTTCCCAAAAATCTATTTTTAAAATGCCGCCCCCCGCCACTGACGGTGACGACGACGAGGGATCGGTGGACAGCGAGCAAGGTGTTTGTTGGTGGCCATGGTTTTGGCCCAAGTGTATTTTTGAAGGCCGCCGCCGACCCCGACGGTGACGGCGAGCAAAGCCTAGTGGGACGGTGAGCAAAGCCTAGTGGGATGGTGAGCAAAGCCTTAGGCAGACAGCGATCAAGGATTTTGGGGGAAAACCCCCAAAACACAGCCATCGAGCGCCGACCCCGACGGTGACGGCGAGCAAAGCCTAGTGGGACGGTGAGCAAAGCCTTGGGCAGACAGCGATCAAGGATTTTGGGGGAAAACCCCCAAAACACAGCCACCTAGCACCGACACCGACCCCGACGGTGGCGGCGTAACCTAGATCGACGGTGAGCAAAGCCTAGATCGATGGTGAGCAGAGCCTAGGCAGACAGCGATCAAGGATTTTGGGGGAAAACCCCCAAAATCACTGCCACTGCACCGCCACTCACTAGGTGTACCTAGTGAGGGAATCATATACATAGGGTTGAACGGCGGTCTATATAGATAGGGCCTTCCAGTCGGAGTGGTTCCTACGCCCTCCGCACGGTACCATGAAGTGGGAAGAGTAGCATCACTGACTACCCGGAGTTTGTCGGAATCGTTCTTACAGGCTGACCATGAACCAAGGAACTCTATTAAGGATTTAGGAGAGGTAGTTGGGGTTAGGAACGATTCCGACGAGCAGTGCCCGTTCCAGATTGCTTCAACTATTCCCAGAACCAAACTGCGGCCTTCACAGAACCCTGTCGGAAGAATTGAGCCCGTCCCACATTGCTCTCATGGAATCTTCAGTTACTCCCCGAACCAAAGTATGACCTAAAATGTGTCCCTCCACACATCCATGTCGGAAGGATTCCGACGAGGAGAGCCCGTCCCCCATTGCTCTCACCGAATCTTCAAACACTCCCGGAACCAAACTGCGACCTCAAATGCTTCCCTTCGCACAGCCATGTCGGAAGGACTCCGACAGGGTTTACTAAGAGCTTATACTTTACATTTCAAGTTTTTCAGTGAAAAAAACTAGCATCAAAAAGGTTTGGAATTTTACAGCAATTTTTTTTTGAACTTCAAAACATTTTCAGCCACAAGGTTCAAAAAAAAAATCACCAAGATGCTTCAAGTTTGGCTTACTTTTGTGCTGTTCAACCAGTGGGATGTGGTTCTACACGAAGACTAACCAATTCGCCATTCCCCGCCCGACATTAGGGCAGATTTGCGGCATGACCGCGTCGGAGGACATCCCACACAAGGGAGTTCGAGCAGTGTTCTCTCAATTTCCTGTGCATGTTGTTGGCTAACCCTTCAAACCCTAACCTTAGTAACCCTAAATCTGGGCGAGGGGTTGAGACCCTGGGCCTGTTTTTTTGCCTCTAATAACCAAGTTCTAGTCCTCATTCCAAGATACTAGGCTGTACTTACCATTCTTCCATAGCTTCCTTAGTTCACTCACAAAATCCAATACAAACTCAGAAATCTTGTTTTTCCTTCAAAACCGCCGCGTCTCAGAAAGTATTTCGCGTTTTGTGACCCAACCATTCACTTACTCACAAAACTCATTTAACAAAAGTTGTAGAGCTCGTCAATGGCTACATTTTCATATTCCACCTATTTTTAGAAAATTTCCTTTTTTGGTAATCACATGTCACATCTATCTTGTAGTCCTCCTTACGAGCTACTAGTATGTACTCACAGTTCTTATATAGCTGCTATCGTTCACTCACAAAACCCAAAAGAAAAACGAAAAGCCGGCGCTTTTGAAAGGGGTACAGCCACAAATGCTCTGGGGGGGCACAGCCACGGGTCTGCCCACAGACTCCAGCCGAAGATAAATAGAGTATTGACACGGAGAATTCTCATCCATATTCCGACTCTTCTGGAATGTACGGCGAGATGTTCTTTAAGCAATCCTGGTCACAAATTCTTTAAGCTCCACCACCTCTTAAAGCGAATGAGGGGATCACCCCTAGCGGCCAGCAGAGTTCCACAATATTCCCTTGACAGGTGGCATGTTCCTAGGGTAGTTTTCTACGCTCGGAATTGTGGTGATTCTACCTAGATTCAATATCCAATACCCATGCTCATACACCGCGGTCTTTCCATATACACACAGTGATAAAATATAGCACACTGTACCAAAGAAAATTGGGATCAGGCAGGCGTCTAAGACGGCTTTTTACGCTCAGAATTGTGGTGATTTTTCCAAGATTTTATATTCAAAACCCGTACCGGTATGGGCCCATCTTTGCCAACTACCGTAAGATATATGACTTGAACAACAAAAAAAGCTTTCAAGTCTGGCACCTGTCTAGGGTGGTTCTTTATGCTTTAAATTGTGGTGATTTTCTCGAGATTTAAGATCCAATACCTGTGCCAGTACACCAATGTCTCTGTATGTGGACATGTTGCATGGGTGGCCAAAATCAAAGCAAAGCAGGGCAGGGATTCTGAATTCTTTTAGGATGAGTGGGGATTAAAGAAGAGCTGTGACTAGTGGCAAGACATTCACAAGTCTGCTGCGTGACTTGTAGAATTCTTTAAGCCCTACTGCCTCTTAAATTAAACATCAGAGCAACGGATGGCAGAGTGCGTTGGTGGTATCTCACCGCGTCCAACTGCAGTCTTGAAAATGTTCGAATACATTGAATTCGAGGGAAAGATACCATGGGATGGTAATGAATACCTATGTAAGCAGGGGAGAGAAGTCTTCTGGAACGCACCGTGGAGCTGTGACACACTGCGGGGATAGGAGTGGTGCAAAATGTTAGCAAAGTCGACTAACAACACAGGTGGAAAGCCATTGAAGCAGAGGGGAGAGAAGTCTTCTGGAACGCAAGGGGTGAGATATTCTTTAAGGAGTACCAGGTCTTAAAGAGGTCACAAATTCTTTAAGCCCTACTGCCTCTTAAATTAAAGTCGCAATGGACACAAATGCAGCGAAACAATTCGGTCACATTTGGCGGCATTTTCACTCCACATGCATAGAGTGATTCTCAGGGGCATTCACACCAAACACACATAGTGATTTTCGCAGCCAATCTCACTCTCTGCACATAGAGTTATTTTGAGGCCCATTGTGACGGAATGCATTTAGGGCTAACACACATAGAGTTGTTTTCAGGCCTATTGTTCTTAGAAGAACAATTTCTTTTAGCAAGAGGGTCAGTTAAAGAAATTCCCAGGTGCAGTACTAATCCCAGGTGCGTTTGAATAACCAGCTGAATCCAAATGTTACAAATTACTTTAAGCGAAATGGCTCTTAAAACAAAACGCACCTGGGCCCAAGTTCAAGGAGTAGATAGTAAGTTCTGCAAAGAGCTGTAAAGGGACGTTTGGGACACGTGGTGCCACGGCTTCAAATCAGGAAACATTATTTCGCTTGATAGATTGTCCAAAACTAACAGAGTCTGGTGGCGTCAATAGAAATTTAGTGGATATCCGGTAGCGTCCATTAGCGCTGGTAGCTGCGGGCCGAGGACTCGGATCCATAGCGCGCTGCAGCCATCACAGTAGCAACAGAAAAATGTGTTTGAAGAATCCACTGGCAAGGTCCTCCAGAGAATATAGCGGGGAGTCCAGTATGACGCAAATGAAACGGTTTGAGGTAGGACGAACGTACACCGCCAAAGTGCCGTCAGGTTGCCTACAGCTGTTAACCTCACGTTGTAGTCGGCTGTGGCATAAGCTGGATCCATATGGCAGCCGGCTGGCCACCAGTTGCACGGTGCAGCTGATTTTAAAGATGGTGGCCAGCTGTCCTGCTACGTGTCGGACAAAGTTTTAGACCAGCTGCAGCCAGATAATCCACGGAAATATTGGTATATATTCAAGCCAATCGTTTCGAGCACCTGCTTGCGAGTCTGGGGGATTTGCGTCGGTTTAGCCAAAATCAACCCCCCGATCATGATGGAGGGCCCAGTGTCGATTGCCGTTTCTGCCACAACTTTCTGGATGGCACATATAGTACGTACGTAGGAAGAAATCGAAGAATGAGAAAAAGGATGAGAGAGATGGGCTTGTTGGAAGGGACTGGAAGCTTTAAGGACGAAGAGACCGGAGAGTCACGGTGAATGCAAGTCTGGGCGACGCGGAGTCGGTCTCGTATAAATGGTGTAATCCGAGTCCAGTTGGAATTGAGGTCTGAGGAATGGCGAGGTTGCAATCCGGAGAAGTGTTCCTATTATTGAGTATGTCGCCCGGCGGATGGATTACGTAATCACAGAGAGTGGGATGACTCGAAGACCGGCGTCGACAAGTTTGTTGCGCACGTGCACGTGCCATCAATCGCGTGCTTGTTTGTGACGCCAAACAACTGTTGGTTTACACTGCCAGCCTGTGGGGTTGGGCCGAGTCCGCGTGATAGTTTGAATTTGTTTGTCCTCGATTCGTTTCGAAATGGTGTGGCACACGGAGTTTTCACAAGTTTACAGTGTTTGTGGGGAGATTCACACAAAACGTAAGAAGCCAAGAGGTATAGAATTGTATTTAAAGTGTTCTCCTGTGCCAGATTTTCTGATTTACATTTTTTGGGCGAGATGGAGTGAAATTAATGCAAACGCGCGCCCATCTTGATGAATTCAGTTTTCAGGTTCCCAAATTCCTCAGACATCTGGGAGCAAATTCTAAGAGGCAATTTAGTTGAAGACCACTTTTTCTGTGTTCTGTCGTAACGGATTCCTTATCTTCTTCTTATTGACCGAGATCTCCACCGAAAGGTGTTCCTGCACCGCAAATATTGGTTCCCCGCCGTTTTCGATTTTGCGCGCCGACGGAGCGAGGTGTTGAAAGACTGAGGAGACAGATCTTTTCAGAACTCTGATTATTGTGTTTTTTTTGTAACCAATTAGTATACATTTCTTGCTCAGATATACGAGACTCAGCTGAGAATCGGCTCAAATCAGTGTGCCATCCCGATTTGGAATTACATGAGAACAAACACAGTCAAACCATCACGCGGCTCAATCGGACTCGGCTCAACCCCATAATTACAGTGCCTCTCGGCACTTCTCCAACACGTGCCTTAGGCACGGAAGACTCTTTTTGATTTATTTCTGATTTTCCTAGCCACGAAACCGGCCAAAAGAATGTGTTTGACACTAAAACCTCATTCTTTCCCACGGTGTTTCACATTTTCGAGTCGGAAAAAATAAAATTGGCATGTATCGGGGTTTCTTGGCGTGGGATTCACTTGAATATACTCTGGAGTGTTTTAAACCTGCTCAACTGCCTAGGAATATGTTCTCTATTACCCCCTTCAGCAAAGCTGGATTTAATCTTGGGAAAGATACATTTGACTTAGATTCCTCGGGATATTGCAGATTGTGGAATATCTTTCAAGCTATTCAATCTTTTGAAGTAGGCAAGTTAAGATTTCCGGGCGAATCCCGTGAAAATCCCGACTTGAGATATTTTTCCAAAAACGCAGTGAATAAACATTGTTTTGGCTGCTCTGTCATTCAAAAGATATGTGCGCAAAATCGGCATACTTCCTCAGTCTGTGTCCCTCTGCCATCGGACATCGAATCCAGGCTTGGAGACGATTAAGTAACCAACAGAATGACGTGAGAGGAGGATGTCCATCCCAATTAGGATGTGTCGTATTCTATCCGGGGAAAGAGCGATTTTTCCGACCATCAACGGAGTTACGCGGGAATAACTTTTCCTTCTCGCGACAGTGATGTGGCAGACCATACTGCTCTCCATCGCCCTCGGTGGCCTCACAGTACTCCTACTCTGGCATTTGTTGCCTAGAAGCTCCTCTTTTGACCTTTTGGACCTTTTGGACACTCCTGAAGACCCACGACGTCTGTGGCTTTCAGCTACCGGCTTTTTTCGAAGGCACAAGCTAGTGCCATTCGGTTCGCCTGCATACCAGTCAGTGGCAGATCCACCGCGAGTGCCACCACATCGGTCATTTCTGCCTCGCGAAGCCGAAGATTTCGTCCACCGGCTTTGGAGACTTGACACCTCGGCCAAACTTACTTCCTGGTCTGGGCCTGTGCGTATTCAGCGTCTAAGCCTGAATAGATTATGCTCAATGCTTGTAGAATTCCCGTCACTGGTTGGCGCTCGACAGATTCGGGCGGAATGTTTATATAAAATTATGCCCTCCCGACGCCAATGAATGGAAGATACTCGAGTATCTTTCAGATGCGACTCCTGATCGACATCCATGGAATCGCACCATCCCAATAATTGCATTTATCCGTACTCCCCTCTCAATGGTGATTCTCCAGGCTTGCTGGGGTGCCGGCGCCTTCTCTCCCCCCTGGGATTCGCTCAGAACTCGTCTCTATCTGGCTAGGCAGCTCTTACAGGCAAGTGATCGTTCCGATGCATGAATAATCCGTTAATGAGTGTATTCAGGGTTTGACCTATATGCACATGAAGGGGGTGGCGCACGGGGTATGTTTTGTTGGCTCATTCCAACTGGCTTCTTGAACTGAACTCACCAGGACGTCCACCCGGACAATATCGTATGCAATCACGAAGACATACGTTTCAGCATCAAGTCTGGTACTCAATTCCAGAGCTTGTTCGATTTTCAGCTTGCCTTCATCGACTTTGAGAACTCAGTTCGAGTTCCTGCGGGTTCTCTGCAAGCCCTTGCTCCCGTTGGTGAGATAAGACCACCGGAGCCATTTGCTGCTCCAGAGCTTGTGAGCACTCCGTATGTGGACTTCTTTGCGGCAGATGTGTTTTCCGCTGGGCAGGTGCTTCTATTTGAGCTGCAGGTGAGCCGCATGGCCCATCTGTCTGATTTCTTCCATTCAATGTCATCTAGGCTGCCGGTACAAGTCCGCAGACCTCTGTTCCCAGCTATTTTGGGCTTTTGACCAAAATGACGGACCCAACTCCCACGCAACGCCCGTCAGCTGCCGAGGCTTTGCGAGAGCTGGAGCGAATTATAGGTGATTGCCTTTAGGCAATGGCCAGAATGTCTTTTAGTACTTTGTTTTTGTACCCTAGGTTAATATTGTTCTTTATTCGGTGTGCATTGTGGCCGTTTCGGCCCCTCGGCCCGTCAGGGCACAGCCGCAACACAGCCTCACCAATCTTGCCTTTCGACCACGATCACGCATTCGGGTTTGGACTCTTCCATGGCGCAGGTGTTCTCTTTTCCTCTGGATCTGGAACGCGACATCTTCGAAACCATTGCAGAGCAAGAACCAGCCATGATTCCCAGTCTTCTGCGAGTTTGCCGTCGGATCCACAGCTGGTGCGACGATGTTTTTTTACGCCATACGAGCTCTACTCTGACGTGCCCTCAGGCTCGAGCCGCTGCTTTTCCGGGTCGTTGTACTCGATAAAGGACATAAAATGCTCTCCGCCGTGGAATCCAGACCACCGGAAGTCCTACGCGCCGGCGTGCGGCAGTTGTTTCTGGTGGAAGAAGCCGACCGCCGCGAGTTAGGCATGGGCCTTGTCTTCAATTGTTCACAACTCACCCACCTGGAGATCTGGCTGGGCCCCGCAGGGGTCACTCCATACCTCCCAGCCCTGAGCAAGCTGCGTCTTCAGAGCCTCGCGCTCATGTCGCTCCCAGATAATCAGTTACCACTGACTCACTCGTTGTTTCTCTCCGTCACCTATCTCGATATCCTCCCAGCCAGCGAGGCTCCCGGCGTCTGGGCAGACTGGTCCCACCTCGCCGCCCTCCCGGCGCTAACCCACCTATGTCTCGGGAAAGAGATCCTCGGCGCCATCCTCCGCCAGCTCGTTGTGCAATGCCCCAGACTCGTAGTGATATCCACCGCGATCTTCAGCGCATCCCAAGCAGATCTATTCGCCGACAATCTGCCCGTCAATGATGTCCGCGTCGTCGTGCGGATTATCCTAGATTATGCCGTGGACTGGGAAACCGGAGCCCGCAGCGGGGTCGATTTTTGGGTCCGCGCGGAGAGGTTTATCACTCGCAAGCGACGGGGTGAGATTTATAGTGCGTCGTCGTGTTCATTGTTCCGTTTTGGCAGATGCTAAATCTCAGGACGTCAGGCCAATACCGAACACTCTTTTGAGCGTAAGCTTGGGAAAGCTGTAGGAGTTGGTGCGTACGGGCTTGTTTCGATGCAGTAGATCAGGACTGAGAGGGAGATCGCAAGCGCATCGACGGGAGCTGAAGATCCTTGTCCACCAAATTAAACCTCGGCGTCCCTCCGCCGCGGGCTCTTCATGTATGTGGACCGTGGGCACCTCCTGGGACATACCTGGAAAAATATGTAGTAGAGCCAGAAGTACGAATAATTTGGTTACACTCCTGTACCTGCATTGGAGAAATTTGGCAGCTTTGGCATTCAGAAATATTGTACGGATTGCATATATTTTGCCTTTCCCAAAATATTAGGTCACTGGGACATGTTCTGGGCATGCTAGACAGCATTCAGCCCGAAAACAGCCCGAAACCACAGATTACCCAATACATAATATTTTCACAAATTCCTTTCTATCACTAATTGCGCATTAATTAGCCCGACAGATTTACCTAGGTTTCATCCAAATCGGTGCAGAACTGGTTGATTTACTAACGATTCTCTGAAAACATCCCAAAACGAGAAATTTTCGTTCGCGCCTGCGGTACCGACATTAGCGGTCAAGCGAGGGTGTCGGGCAACAATCAATTCATTGTACTCGGAGAATTGATTGTGATACTCGGGCCATTGAATGGCAGCATTGGGCATCCTATGAAGTATTGCCAGAAGGAGTTTGATCCCGAATGTGATGTACCGGGAGATTGAGTTCGGTATAAGTGCAAAAATTTGCTGTAAGCTGATCTCGCGCATCGTTGAATCGAGGCAATGAAGGAGAAGTCCGAGAGCGCCGGACGCGTCGAGGGACCTTGCACCTGGACGTGTCTTTCCCGTTCCGACCGCATCTTCCCGTGGAATTGGGGTGCTATTCCATGCCGCATCGAAGCCGGCATTCAAAATCACGTCGAAGGTCGCGACATCGAAGCCCATGGTCGTCACATCAGGGAGAACCTCCCTTGGTAATCTCCCTGAATTACCAGGAAATTACCGCCAATCGGGTCAAATTACCTTCATTACCTCCTTACACAAGTCCCTAGAAATTCCACCAGATTACCAGTCAATTACCAGCCATTACCAACCTGTAGCAGCACTTTCCAATTCATTTTTTCGGCTCAAATCTGATCGCACTTCGAGAGAAACATGAGACAGTTGTGTATTCAATGGAATGCTACTATGTACATGCAGTATGAATTATGTACGGCTACGGTAAAGCAAGCTGAATCCAGGTTCCAGGTAAAAGTGTATCAGTACAACGCGAGGTAAGAGCGGAAGCACGTACCTTGAATAGTTTTAAAGCTTAGATATGTGGTGAGTATCCAGCTAGATGAGCTCACACACCAATACTGGCTAATCGCCACCGCCCATGCGCATCAGTACTGAGCTTCGGTGATAATCTAGTGGTCTCGTGAACAGTATGTAACTTAAGCGACAACGCACCACGTAATCGTGGACGCACCAGAGCAATGCCGACATGTATAATGCAGGCAACCGTGGTAAGCAGTCACAGTTAAGCCGTCGAAAACCTTGCCTGTGTCGTGCCCAATAAGTTCTTAAGCTCTCGGTGTGGTCTAATGAGCTGGAGACCGTACCTCGGTGAACGCAAAAGAAATATGTCAACCTCGCAGGTGAACGTGAAGACGTGGGTGATAGGACGGTACTCTCACCGTGTTGTTCGACTACATGTGCTGTACCGAGGATGAGCATCTAGACAAGACATGCTTTCAGGAATCTTTGTGTGGGGCCGATGGGGAAAAAAGATACTGATCCTCGTGAATACTTGTACCCTTGGCGACAAAGTCGCATCCAGCAATGTGTATTGTTGAAAAGCGGTCTTCTTGGAATTAAACCAGCCTGGCAGAGCGCGTAGCCGCCGAAAATCTGAATACAACCATAGCAGACCGACCCATCTTGGAAAAGCCTGCTTAACGTTCAGAATACATATTTGCAAGTCTCGGCCGACGGTACCCGGTATTGAATTTCGTACATCCCCCGAAGGTTCCTGCACCGTCCGTTCCGGAAATGCCGCGTACTCCTTCCAGCAGCGCTCAGACACTGAGTAAAAGACCAGAATTTCAATGTACATTAATTCCGAGCATGGTAGGATCGAACACGCCCGTCTCCGAGGGATTGAAACTGGCGCCCTGGCCTTTGACGAGGAGTTCGTCTGGCCCGAGCAGTGGGATAGTCAATAGATCGTTGAAGGTTGAAAGAGTGTTCTGTCTGACGTCCGATTAATACTCGATTGTGATCCCTGCCGCTGATAGCCACAACCGACCAGATCCTAGCACTGTAAGGCCTGGTTGGAATGAATGAGGACCAGCGTAAGCTGGACGACATTCGCATTCAACGAAGACGACTGTAGTGGGTTCGTTTGCATTTCGACAGATGTCGTTAGCCTGTATTCGAAAATGCATGCCTTGAAAGTCAAATTGTAATCGTCGTGGACAGTATAGGATGAGTCTAGTTCATGTTGGTAAGTTGGTGCAGTGCGGATAAAGGAAGATCCGCATGAGGTAGAAGACCCTACCGGTTCTACGACTTGCAGTTGCACATGTATATCACGTTTGTTGGGAGTATGATAGTATCGCCGCGTCATGCCCGGAAATTGTTCCTTCTGCGTTCAATTCATCGCCCTGTTCTCCAAAGTCGACGTCAGGATTACAAAAATAACAGTGTCAGCAATGGGCTCAACGAAATATGTGTACCAACTGGTCGAATGCAATTCTGCGGAGAAACGGTCATCTTGAGGTAATAGCTGGATTAAATATACAATGTCTGCTCAGTGAAGGCCGGAAATAGGTAGACATGGGCTGAGGCACATACCGGGGATCCAACGTCAGAGAAACGTGCCTTTGAGGTTGAGGCAAAAAAAGTCTAGTCAATGCAAAGCGAACGTCGCGAAGATCCTTCCACGACGTAGAGGAATGATTTTGCAGGTTTGGTAACGTCTGATTCGAATTGAGGATTTTATTGAGGTTCGGAGGAGTCCACATGAGCAGCGGTCAAGAATATGTAGCGCTATATCAGGAAAATAATCCGAAAAGGCGTCGATCCAAATTTCGGAATTCATTTTCGAGTAAGGAAGAAGAGAGAGGGAAGCATCGATAGGGAAGATGAGGCAGTGATGAAGCGGCTACGCGAGTATCGTTGTGGTGGCACTGGCAGGAAGCAGAAAATGAAACACGACATCGCCGAGTCTGACATCACGATCCAGCGTCCACGACTACGCGAGTCTGCGATATTGCACCGCTGAGAAATTCGATGAAAACAGACAGTAAGTTTGAAGCGCGAGAGACGTCAACGAAGCATAAGGAACGACTCCGCAATGAAATTAGGGTTAGGAGTCAAAGGAGATTGTTTGGTCCCAAAGCCGACACTCGTCCAAACCAAACAACGCCTTCAGAGTTCTTCGAATCTCTACGATTTTTATTCTTTCGACGAATATATAGGTATCCAAATGTACAAGTTGCTACACGACATATGTATGTATCGTATTTATTTTATCAGTACGCAGACAAAAAAAAGCAGGCATGCGGGAGGGAATACACGGCGATGGGACGGCAGAAGAAAAAAAGTAGAGTAGAAAAGTATAGGTAAAGAAACGGGTAATAGGATGATAGGGGAATAGCGTGGATAGTCGGGAATAACAAAAGGGAACGAAATCAATCAGTGGGTGCGTCCGAGCTCGGACGGCTTTTTTGCTTGTTACTTCGCGCTCTCTAAACGCACGGTCGGATACGTCGAGCGCGGGTCGACGTCGCAGGGGGATTCTTCACCCGAGCCGGTACCGGGCGTGCTGGTGTCAGGCGGACTCTCCGCGCCCTCGACGCGCGCCCGCTTCGACGCAGAGCCCGCGCTCGCCGTGTCCACATCTGCATCGCCCGCGCTAGCGTCGAGCTCCTCGGACCGCCGCTTGAGGAGCCGTACGGTGGGAAGCTCGCGCTCCCCAGTCCGCGCGCGCTTCGGCGGTGTTCCCCCGCGCGCGGAGGCGTGCACTTCCCCGCCCACGTCCGCGTCGGGCTCGAGTTCGTCCACAGATCGCTTGCGTGCCCCCGCGACCCACGCCGCAGGCGTCGGCCCCAGCGCGTACTTGGCCCCCGCGCCCGCGCCCTCCTCCTCCTCGAACTCGTCCCCCTCGCTGTACTCGTCCACGGGGCGGCGCTGCTGCTGCTGCATGTCGTCGATGAGCTCCATCTCGCGCTCCCACACGCCTTCGCCCTCCTCCTCCTCCACCTGCCGCCAATACCGCTCGCGCGGGCTCAGCGACTCGGAGAGGTCGTCGCCGTCCTTCTCCGACTCCGCGTAGTACTTGTCGTCCTCGGCGTGCACCAGCCCCACGAGCCGCGCGACGATCTTGCCGTGCTCCTCCTTGGGCGGGTAGCTCTCGTGCACGAGCGACACGACGCTGTCCGCGCCGCGCCCACCGGTGTCGTCCTCCGCGGGGAGCTGCAGCACGAGCGGCTCAGAAGGGTGCTCGGGCTTGACGCTCTGGGCGCGGGCGGTGGTCGCAGGGGGGATTGCGACGGTAGGGTTCCCGCCCTGGGCAGCCTGCGCCGCCGCGTTCGCGCGCTCGCAGATGGAGCACCGGCAGTGGTATAATGGCGCGCACGCCTCGCGCCAAACCTGAAAATGAAGTCAGCACTGCGGCTCATGAAACGAAAGAGGAGATACGTACGGCTTTCAGCGCTTCCAAACTATACGGGGGCAAGTGGGCGATTGTCTTGGGCACGTAGGGGATGGGGCGCAAGAGGCGCGGCGGGTCAAGCACGGGCATAACTGCAATCGTCGGCTGCCGCTCCCGCGCCTCCCTCTCCTTCGCGCGGTGCTGCTTCTCCTCCGTCTCTCTTTGCTGCTGCCGTTTCAGCCGCTCCTCCTCCGCGGGCTCGTCCTTCCTGTGCTCCTCCAGCGGCGGCGGGCTCGGCGTCGTCCCCAGCGTCGACGTCGATAGCACGGGGCTTGTATCGCTCGTGCGCGACGACGTGCCCTCAGAAGAATCGTCACTACCCTCCGTGCGGTGCCCCTCACCCGCCCCCACCTCCGCCTCCGCGCGCGCGTTCCGCCGCCGCTCGCTCCAGTCAACGCCATCGAACCACACCCCCTCCTCCTCACGCAGCTCACGCACGACGTCCGCGAGGGGCATGCGCGCCGCCCGCACCGCAGGGTCGAGCGGCTTGCGCGGGGTGCCTGTGCCGGGGGCGGCGAGGCGCACGTCGTCCGCCTCGACCGCGTCGAGCGCGCATTCGACGATAATGCGGCGCACGACGTTGCGGAATGCGGGAAGGAGGACTGCGCGCATTTGGCGCGCGTGGGCGGTGTGCGCTGCCTCGGTGAGTGCGTACGACGGAGGCGGGGGGCCTGGTGGACCGGGGTGCTGTGCTTCGTCTGTTGGCGGTAGGACAGAGGCGGCGGGGGAGGAGGGCGGGGAGACGGCCCATGGTACGGGGTGCATGGCTTTGACCGGGTCTTCGGGGGTATCTGCGAAAGAAAGAGTGATTAGTAAAGGAGACGAGGGCTGGAGAAAAAGACAAGGAAAACGAGACCAAGAACAAAGGCGTGAAGAAAGGACATCGAATGGAAGACGCGAGATTGAGAAAGAAAGAGATTGAAGAGATGGAAGAGAGATACACACCTAAGCCGCCAACGCGCATTCCATAATAAACGTCCGCGGGCGCCACCCACGCCCCGTCCAATATCCTCCCCCTCGCCCAATCCCCCAGCGCGAGCTCCCTCACGCTCACCTCCAGCGCCGCCGCGAGCTCCCCCTCCCCATCTCCCTCATCCAGCTCTCCGTCGAGCTCCAAATCATCGTCGTCATCGTCCTCCTCGTCGTCGTAAAGGTCGTAGTCGTCCTCGTCGAGGAGGTAGTCGTCCGTTGTCATCGTGTTCGTGTACCCCGCACGCGCATACGCCGCGTTGTTCGCCGCGTTGTTGGCATACGCGTCCGTTGCCACGGCAGGGCGTTTCTGCTGCTTCTGGTGCTCGTCGTACTCTTCCACGCTCTCCAACGAAACGCTGCGCGCGCGCCGGCGCCCCCGGTCCCCACTCTTCACCAGCACCGTCGTCGCGTACCCCGAGTAGTCCTGGCGCCCGCGGTCCGCGCCCGGGTTCGCGTTGGTGGTGTTGTATCCACCACCAGCGTTGAAGCGCCGGGCGGCGACCGCCTGCCCCATGAGCTCCGCCCAGCGCGTGTGCGCACGCAGCCACTGGCGCTCGCCCGCGACGAGGAGCACGTTGTGCACCGTGCCCTCGCCGAGGTCGACGAACGCCGACACGGCCGCGCGCACGAGCGGGTCCATGGGCGCGAACACCCCCGGCGCCGCGCATCCCAGCGAGCGCAGCAGCGGCGTCTCCGCGTCTTCAGGTGCGGCTGCGGTCGTATTTGAAAACGCCAGAGCCGAATTGGAAGTGTTGGAGGTGGGCGCGGGCGCGGAGGCGAGGACTGCACAACGCCAGAGCCACTCGGCGCGACACGCGCGGCACGTCGCATGGACGCCGGGGAACGTCGCGTCGTCCTCATTGTCCGCGATCTCGCCGAGTCCAGCCGTCTCCTCCGCGCGCTGCGCCTTCGCGACCGCCTCCCCCGCCGCCGCGCGCGCCTCCCACGCCGCGTCCATCGCAGGGTGCCCCCCATGATATATCTGTCCGACCTCCCATAGCGCATGCTCCGCGTGCGCGAGGGCCTCCTGCGCGACGCGGACGAGATCTTGCTTAACCATGCGGCCCAGGACGCCGTCGCGCAGGCATACGCCACAGAAGCGCGTGCGCCGCCGCTCGTAGTGGTCTTTGCAGAGCACGACTGCGCCCAAACGCAAGGTGCCGATGGTTTTGCGGCCGGTATGGAGCCCGTGTCCGGAGCGAGGGGCGTTGAGGCGACATGGGAGGCACGCGTAGGAGAGGAGCGTGCGGAAGTGGCGGTATGGTGAGACGCGGATAGGGGCGGGGGCGGCGGTGGAGGAATGGGCAGAGGGAGCGGATGGCGGGGCGAGCCAGGCGAAGTGCGCGTACTGGCCGTTGGGATCAATGAGGGTGATGGCGGCATTCCAGAAATTATGGGTTTCGACTGTAAAGTAATGTCAGCAAGAGGGTATACAGGAGGAAGGCGACAAGGACAATAAGAACGGGACCAGAGAAGGTCATGGTTAAGCCTCGGAGACGCAAGCGTCCTCGAATGTCATAATACGCGCATATCTGCCGCTCCGAAAAAAAAAATCGCCCAAAGAAGAATTACTCACCCGCTCTGCCCCACTGCGGACAAACACTCATCAGAAGCTCCATCTCGCGCGTGTCACGCGCCGCGATGAATATCAATCGCTCATCCCATGGCACGGGCCCCGCCGCGTGAGCGAATGCAATCCCGCGCCGCGCGTCCATGCGGTACTCGGGCTTGTTCGTGCCATGGTTATTTGGCCTCGGAACAGGGTCAAGGATGGAGTTGTGCGGGGTTGTGTTGGCGCTGGCGTTGACGCGGATAGAATTGAAGTTGGTGTGGTGCGGGGAGTCGGGGGCGAGTGGTGGGTCCCAGGTTGCGGGGAGGGGCGCGGCGGCGGCGGCGGCGTAGAGGTGGAAGGTTGCTATTAATCTGCAAATGGAAGTTGGTAAGTAACAGAACCCGGATAGAATGAACGTGATGCGAGGATATAAAAAATATAAACGTTTGAAAAGTATGCTGCGGACGGAATATGGTCGCGACAACACCCAAATACGCGGTGGCCACGCAGGAATACAAGGTGCATCCCATGCTCGCAGTCGTTTCTCTCCTCATACAAAAAAACCATGGAGTGGAGCGCATGTACGTCTGGAGCGTGGAGTCGCAGCACCGCAAGGGAAAGCACGCCAAAAAATCTCCGCAACAACGACAGAATACGCAGCTCGTAACCCTGCAGCCAGTCGTGCCCCCGATCCGAGAAAAATGAAGAGAATGGGATCGGGGAAATGATGGTAAGCGAAAGTAATGTAGGCGCGCGCCGATAGCGAGCCCAATATCCGCGCGATAACGAGGCCAATCTCGTCGCAATATGCCCGAGATATAACGCCCGCGAGGTCGCCCCCAGACGCAATTCCACGAGAGAAAAAAAAGGAAACGAGCAAGTCTCGGAGACCGGCCAAAACTGGCGCGATCTGCGCCAAAAAGCCGGGCAAAGAGGCGGGAATACGCACCGGATAACCTCGGGAGGCAGTTGCGGCCACGACCGGAGTGCCTTGCCCTTGTAACCTCTCGCGATCGCGGTCCGCGCCATCGTTGTCGTCGAGCTCGGCGCGGATGTGGCGTTCACTGCCGAGGGTGTGGCGCCCGTCGTCGAGGGTGTCGTGGTAGGTGCTGAGATCGTCGTCGGCGTCGGCAGCGACGGCGAGCTCGTGGTGGTCGGGGACAGAGAAGTGTCCATTGGTATTGGTGGTCAGTGCGCTGGGGAACCGAATCGCAAACGGGACACAGACGTCACAAAGATCAGAAATCACTCACACTGCCACATACCCACTTTCCCACGCACGGACCATCAACAATGCGTCACGCCTTGCCTTGCCTCCTACCTTCTTGTCTTTGCTTTTCCATGACCTTTCCTCGTTGCATTTCTGGCGAGACATTCTTTGTCGACTACATTGAACATTCATTCACCCTCGTCTCAACATCCCAATCGACGATCTTCTGCCGATAATTGAATCAGGGCTATTTAAGTAGTCTCCGACTCGGCGCCCGGCCCAAGCCAAGGTCCATGTCAAGACTAAATACGATTGATATATCCGAGGTCCTAATCTCCGCGTCCGCTCCAAAAACAGCTCTCTTCTTCCGTCGTCGGTAAGTTAATTCCCGGCGCGGCACCCACGAATCAAGCGAAATCAAAATCAAATCTCTGGTGCGCATTCTCGGGAGCTGTCGTAATTCAATATTCAATCTCGGCGCGGGTGCCTGAAGATCAGCTGTGCAACGTCTTCTCATGGTAGTTCCCGCAAGACAGCTCTGAATTTTACGCTGGTTGATCATCTTTACTTTCCGGTTCTCACTCGGCACCCCGATCATAATAAACTTACCGCCGTCGGTGTTCCCTCGACAGGACATCTATTCTAAGACAAGCGCACCCTGTGTAACTCACCTCTTCCAGAAACACTATTGCTGTCATCCAGGCACACCGGTGTCCACGCAACATACACACTAGACAGTTGCAATGATCTCTCAGCTATTCGATCCCTCGCTGAGATGATTTTGCGCCTGAAGAGCCTACACGGCGGCATACGGTCCTCGCTCATTGTCTCATCTTCTGGTTCCGTCTTCACATCATATCATTCTCCGTCCTGGTTACTTCAAATCATCGTCTTCTCAACCCTCGCTTAAGAGCCCAATTTCTTGGCGATATTCGAGATACGCTCTCACCAACAACCACCCTTCCTCTTTCGCCGATCCAAGAACCGGGCATCGTTCCACGTTATAAGGACGACAACCCTGTCCTTCCCGCCCTCTGGAACGCGATCCGTACTCGGATTTCGGCTGAATTTCGACGTCGCTCGTATTAATCTCTCACGCATCGCATCAGTCCTCGATTTACGCAGTGGGACCAGCTTCGGTAGAATGACCCGCTACTTTGACTTCAACTCGAGATTCTCGGTCCTACTTTTAACGTCAACACGTCAACCTCGGTGCGTATTTAATATCTCTTTGAACCGTAACTAGACTGACTTGACCACAGTCAACTGATAAGATAATATCGAACGTTAATGTTAATTAGGTTAGTATTTCATCCGTTCTTCCATAACAGTTCGACTGACCGTTGCAGGGCTACCCACTACTCTCGCTGGATGTTATCTAACGGCGTTAATTTCGCTCGAGGTTATTTGACCGCCAAACGCGGGGGGTATGTATAACCTCCCCTTCGAATGCGTGCTTCACTCTTTCTTCAATTTCAATCGTACTCGTCGCTGTAGCATTCACGCGATTGAATATCTCTGCAGGTTATTCAGTGGTCAAATGCGGTAACCTCCCGTTCGATCGCAGCTGACCGACGTTCACGGATTGTCAAATGCCGCGATTACATTCTAACGAGTTTAGTACTCCATCTGTTCTTCACTCAAATCTGGGGGATATTTAACCTCCCCTTCGACCGCAGCTGACAGACTTTCACAGATTCTCAACTGCCACTATATTCAAGTCAGACCAAGTCAGCTTGATCGATGATGATTGATGACGTTTGTCGTGTTCACCGGTGCCTTTGTTTAACCTCGACCTTGGGTCTTCGATCGTGCTATTCGGCGTCAAATTGGCGAGTATTTAACTTGTCTTTTGATCACAGTTGGACTAACTTTCCCAATTCCGTCGATTACATTCAACCCGAACAAGGTCAGTATCGGATTGCTTTTTCAATGACAGCGGGACTCACTTCTGTAGAGTTCACCGGTTACTGTACTTCGACCTCGAGTTTGAATTCCTGCCCACTGCATTCAACGACAGACTTGATCGGTCTAGAGATGGATTTTCTGTCCCAGATCCTTGTCTGCTTGTCTTCTTGTCTCCACCAATGTCAGGCCCCGGAATCGCCGCCTCTCCGAGGGTTGTCTCCCAATATCTCTCCCAGCTGAGGTCGGATACCCCCACTTTCCATTTTCACTTCGAGTTTGGTCGAACGACCTGCAGGAGATAGTAATCTCTCCGAGGACATGAATCCGACAGAAGCCCCACGCCGTGAGTGTCTCCTCCTCTTCGGGTAGCCAATTCTCAGGGTGTCATTCATCAGGCATCTCGTCGTCCCGCTAAATTCGCCTCAATGTTGAATTGGAGGCCTCCATCCGACCATCCCTCCATTAATCTACGCGAATTCATAGAGGCTGATCACCCAGTATATCCTGTAATCCAACCAACATAATCTCTGAGTTGGCACATAATTTGGAAATTGATGGCATCCGACGGAGGGGAATTCCGGCCGTAAATACAGCCCAACCGACAGTAATGCGATATCGGGACAACCAAAGTACACTAGCAACATCAAATCAACCACCAACTAGCAACGCGATGGAGGTTCTGCCGGTTGAACATAGGGGCTGCCGGAGGATGCCGAGGGCACCGTAGGCTGCCTCACATGCGGCGGGTGGGAATGATTTAACCATATGAGGACTTATGACTACGGCCTACGACGGGAGGCGGGCCTCTTAGGCGGGTTAATACGCCTCAATTAAACTACCTAACAGGCCCAAACGTAATAAAATAGATGCTCGCTTAGGTGCTTTCAACACAACTTGTCGGTGGACGGAAACATGGCGGTAGTGGTCTGATAGATTGCGGCTGCTTGGAATCGAGGCCGATACCTTCGATCGACTGTCGATCATGATGCCCTTGATGCCCCTCCTTCAAGTTCCTTCCCTCCCTCATCGCCAGATTCCTCGAAAACCGTTCAACCATGCATCCTGCCTTGAGCATCGAGAATCTTTCCCATCTGCCAGGTCGCTACAAGGTGGAGTGTCTGCCTCCCCTTCAGTGCTTCTGCTTATCAAAATTTGAAGGTCATGGCCAAATCCGCTGCGAATGGCTCCCTGCGTGATCTGACGCGGCTATACTCCTATCTTGATAATCTGGGCGAAGCGAACTGCCAGCTCCTTCTCCCCATCTTCTACTACTCTCTGGAGCCAGCCGGAATCCCACCCGCGGCTGGCCTGGATCAACTGACATCGACCTCGTTATCCGACGATAATGATTGTTGCGGGCGTGCGGCCATGTCGCTCAATTGCGTCGCACACCTTACTCAAATCGTAAACGTCTTTTCGCCCGACCTCGCAGCGGAATTCTGGCCACGTATCTGGGCATGGATACAGTTCCTTCACACACACCGCGACGCCGTGCCAGTGGTGGTCGCCGCCGACCCTGTGACAACATACAGCACATATGGACACATAATCGTCCATTTTGTGCCGGATCACATGGACGCGTTCCCTGGGCTGCGGGTTGTAATCACAGCGGTGTGGAAGTCCTTCTCGGCGTCCGCGGCGACTTCCAGGAAGCCACATATGTTCTGCTTTCCCGACTCATCCAACCCCTAGGAATGACCGAGCCTACTGGAATCATTCTCACGGACCTTGTGGAAGGAGCCGGTGGGACCCTTCACGATCTCGCTTTCCTCTTGGTGCAGCATATCAGATGTGCGGTCTGGACGCCGCAATCAGTTGTGTCCCCAAACACACTCAGTTCAATGTTGTTCGATGGGACGCGGGTCATTGGAAACATCTGCGGCAATGATCCCGTGAATTCTGCCTTGCTCTCTTGCGGAGTCGTCAAGGCCACGATAAGGGCGCTACACTCCCTCATCCATTCCGGACTGTCCGGTCATTCTGCTGACACAACTCTCTGTTTCGTTCTTCACCCCCTGCTCTACTTCCTCAATATCTCCCCCGGATATCCCACGGTCCGCCGAGCACTCAAGGCCGGCCTCTTACAGCTCATCGTGAACGCTGCCCAGCAGTCCGAGACTGTTTCTATGTACCTGAAGAGGTTGCTGACACAAATTATAACCCCAGCAACGGTGTATCACTCTGTCTTACTCGAGCTCCAAAAAGCCTTGACCGATGTCGTGGAACTCGAGCGGTCGTTCGCTTTCCGAGAGTCACGTATATTCCCTGAATGGAGTCAATTCGCGGCCCTTGCCAATGCACGAATTCGGTTGATGGATGAATACAACGCCGGACAGCACCCCTCGCGAAAGGGATGCCACAATATGAATGTAAGTTGTTCGTCTTCCTCCTCCTTTCTCGTCATGACGCTTATTCAACTGGCTCAGTGTGGACTTCTCAAGCAAAAGACACAGTTTCTTCGATGCTCCGTTTGCAAAAATGCATACTACTGCTCGGTGGATTGCCAAGCCGCTGACTGGGGCGCAGGCCATCAACAATCCTGTCATGAACTATCCCTTGCCCGTCTTCGTGAGAAATCAACCGTTGAATCCACAGCAGAAATACTAACTTCAATTCAATTCACTGCAGAGCGCCTCGGAACGCGCAGCAAGCGCGATACATCCTTCCTTTGCACATTGATGCACATCGACTACCAACGTTCGCGCGAGGCAATATTGATCCAGCACATGTTTGAAGGCCGCGGGAACTCCCCGGCATTTTCAACCGTTTGGCTCGATTACACCGCCCTAGACGGGCTCCAGCTCACGGCTCCACAAACACCCCGCCCCGCGCCCACCACCGCGGGGGAACGGGAGGACGAGCGTCGCATAGATCGCGGACACATACAGAATCACCACGTGGTCGTAGCAGAGGGTGCGGCGAAGGCGAGCCTCATTTTTCCGATGCACATCGGAAACCCTGCCGTCCGGGATAAGCTCCGACGCCTCTCGAATGCCCTTCCAGAAGGTGGAGATCACAACCTCTTGTCGCTAGCGCCCGAAGTTCGTGACGAAATCACTGCGCTCCTGGCGGTCAAGGTGGAGGAGATACACTAGTGTAATCCAGATCACTTCCTCCCAATCTCTAGACAATTGGTTATCATCGCAAAAATTGAAGGTCCAATCAGTTCTAATTCTCCAAATGACGAAATCCGTCGGAAACTTCCAGGACGGAACTGGATTATGGCATACTGAGAGAGACTGGAGAAGTCAAGAGACCACAGCTTCAACCTACAAAACAAATGTCCACTGTTGCTCAGATGGATGGACGGCCCGCTCTTGAGGTGTTGCAGGAGGCGATGGAAGGGGACGATAATTGCAGTTGAATCCTCTCTATGGCACGCCGAAAATCCCTGGTGATCTCTACCGGAGGGAGCTCGCAGGAGGGGCCTCTCTGCATTCTTTCCAGGGACAAATTCGACCTCCCACAGTTGCGACATATCGTCCCATGCACTTCCCGGATCAGCACTGATCGAATGCAAGCACTACGACAGTGATATTTCGAAACTGCAAGTGAGTACCGCATGGCACACGATATCTACTTCTTTGGTTGTGCTAGTCGTGATTGCGTGGTGGGTCCCCTTAGAGTGCTTTGGCCTTACCACAGGCAGGGGCGCCTCCGTCCGCGTCCAGGCCTACCCATTTGCCGCTCCGTTTACCACCCCCAAACAGACCGCGACGCCGGCCACTTCGAGCCACCGCGTGCCATCGCCAACGACCGATGTCACGCTCCATCAAAGTAGAGGAAGGTTTCCGCACGATAGCGTCGCCGAGGCTGCATCAGCGCCCTTCCGGTGAAGTTTTCTTTTTCTTTTGGTGAATTATTTTTGCGGGGCGTCCAAAATAATGCTAACACTCTTTTGTATACAACATCCTCGCCACAACATCGCACAGCGCGCCGGGCTCCTCCATGACCATCCTCGCTGTCCTCCTCTGCCTTCAAATCCGATTTTTGTATGCTGAGAAACTTTCACGAAGCCACGTCTTCTTTCTTTGCCAAAGCATGCGCGCTCGAACCCGGAGTTTAACAATGAGATGAAGCCAGGGACCTCCGATCAAGTACCGCGAGTCGAGTGTAGCGAAGAGTAGTGTAGGCTATGTGGACTGACACACATACGACGTGCATCAGTTAGTTGTGAGTTGACCGGAATGCAGTGCACCCTCCGATGAGACGCGGACTCAAGGAATTCCGCCTACGAAACGTAGGTACACGGATTCTCATGTAAAGAATGAAAGCGGCGCCTAGCAGCAGGCGAACGATACGGAGATTGATTATGCAGACAAAAGATAACGATGGCGTGTTACAAGAAAAATGAGAAGATGCAAGCAAGCCGCTCGCTCGTTTGGTGGGTAATCTTACTGTGACGAATGCCCTTCACCCAGATTTTACTCCCGAGGGCGACGATAAGTCTGGTTAGTGTCATAATCGTGGAGACGAGGCGCCCGCACGATTCTTTCTGCACGCCCCCGCGCGCCGAGGAAGAATGATAGAGCCTAGCCTCACATTTCGCGCTGGAGCCCTATAATTCTCACCCTGTAACCTGGGCCCGGGTTCTCTTCTTTAAGCCGCGAATCACCTTGAAGAATTTCCAAAACGAGGCGGAACTGGCGGAACTTGGCGTTTGAGGCGAAAAAAAATATATAAGATTTCAGCACGAATCCGACGGAACTCGGGAATACGGGAAAAACACAGCGTAGAAGGCTAGGAACGGGGACGCGGGAACGAGGGGCAGTGGAAATAAATAAATAGAGAAACCCACCTAACAGCCCCCGCAGCCGCGCACGACATCCCCACATCTTGTGAGCAGAGGGGGCGAGGGTATCAGCTACAGGAACATACGACAAGGAGGCCATGCTTTGAATTGGACGTACCCTAGCTACACAGAGGACACAAGTATACAATGATGGAATAACAAATCAAGTCAAAAAATCCACCGCCGTTACTGGATGTGTCCGCCGCTGTATCATCGCCCCCTCATCTCCCTCCCCAATTCCATGCACGTGCGCCGACAGCGCAGCAGCCGCCAACCACGCGCCATGCACCTCTATCCGGGCAGTCCTATCCCGCAGCGACAATCGCATCGGGCCGCAAAACGGAGAGGGTGGCGGGGCGTGGAGGAGGGCAGGGCGTGGAGTGCGGCGGAGGATACGCTTGTCGCTTCCACACCAACGACCACGGCCCGGGCACAGTAGCGAAGGGGTGTGGCGCGGGATGGTCACAGTGTTTGCGGGGAATTGATGCAAGCGCCAGCAGTACAGGGTACTAGTACGCGCTGCTACTAAGATTCTGGACTGAAAATGCCTGACACCGCGCAGAACGCGCGGGACGCAATTTCCGCAAGTCGTCCTAGGACGTCTGGAACCCGGGCATTCGCACGCCGTAATAACGGACGAGAACCACAGAAACGGCCTCGATACATCCATGCCAAATCCACCAAATCCCAAAAAGGAAAGGAAAAATAACATCGCAGTGCACAATCCCACCACACCCTGTCGTCCTCGGATGTTCCGGAAAACCTGCGGAGGAGACCTTTGCGTCGCTGGATAAGATATCGGAAGGGTTGAACGCAAAGTGCGGGAGACCGGGCCTGGCGAATATTAGGCGCCCCGGCGCTTATCAGCTGCCATCCTTCGCCCGTACCGACCCACCCCAGCTGACTCGTCACCCCTCTCAAGTCTCCGCTGCGCTCGCGCAGAGCCACCCCGCATCGTATCCGGAGCCTCCGAGAAGGCCTCGCTCGCGTTCTGTCCTGCACAGCGCATTTTTGCTTGGGGATATGTATTGGATGGCAAATGCGTTGGAAGGGTGTGCACGGAGAGCAGGGCGCGGACAAGAGGCGGCGTCCCATGGGTCCTTGCACCGTACACGGACCTGATGCGCGCTGCGTCAGCTATTGCATGGGGCGCAAGACACGGGGAGCGTACCGGTATCAGGATACCGCGCCCGAGATGCAGGGATATCGTCCGCGCCGACGTATGAGCTCCGGCGATGCCTTCTCCCGCCTGCGACATCGACCCAGCGCGCCCAGGACACCCCCCCGCGGATTCACCAGCAGATGATTGGCGTAGGGCGTTTTCTTTCGTCCGCTTTGTGCTCGACTATCGCTGCGCCGGCGCGCACAAGTTCAAATCTGGGTCACACCATCAAAACAAAGGCGCAGCTTCGAGACAGCGCTGGGGCGCGCGGTGGCGTGGACGTGGGCGGCGGTACAGCGTGCCAGGCGTTCGATGGATGCGAGGGTGTATGCACGCGGGGGTTAGTCTGCATTGCGCACCGAGGCGCGACGCAGCGCGGCGCTCGGGGTGCAGGTGCAATGTCGTAGGCGAGACCTGGATCAGCGGCGCGACATGGACACCACAATGTATGCGCCTGCGATGGATTCGTGCATCGGGGTGGGCAAGAGCGTGGGCACTGGCTGCCGAGACGCGCGCGACGCGTGTCGTGGCGCGGGCGGGTGGTGGACCGAAGATATACGGAGAGGCCTCTGTATTCTTCAAAGCGCAATCAATCGAGGCAGATGACACAAACTGGGGTGGACGCACGCCACTCCTGCTATCGAAAGGAATAGTCTACGCCGGTATTCCTGTCCGCGGCGATGTGGTCGGACCGAGTCGAGTTAGGGTATGTGAATCGCGGAAGCTCTGGGCGACTAGGAAGCGGGACGAGCGGGAATTCGGCGGAAGCAGCACCCCGCCCCGTGCTGCTCGTCCCGATGGCAACGAGCAGTTGGACTCGGAGGACGCGTTGGGTGAAAAATTAGTCGCTGTCAAAGGGGCTAGGACGGGTCCTACGCCGTCGATTCCAGGTGCGGGACTAGGGCGGGTGCGAAGGATTCACTCAGACGCATTGAGAATGGTCGATGCACCGTGTACGGAGCGGGCTGTTCTTGTCGTCGCCGTCGGTGGTCGGCGCGCAGTGTCAGGCAGTGTCACGAAGGTCACATCACGATCAGGCCGCTTGTCGCAAACCACCACCTACGAATTCTCAAGTTCCTGTTGTCGCTTCACCAAGCTCCACCTTCTCCTCAACAGATGGCTATCTTCAACGTGAGCTTCAACCTTTACAATCAAGCCACTATTCTAAATCAATCCGGAGTCAATGCTCTTCGTCGCACATTCTTTGACGATTTTACTCGCATCTGGGAACCCATTATACTTTCAGAGACATGCCATGTCTACAGAGACATGAATAGACAGATAGACCGGCGATAGACATCGAGAGACATCGGCTAAAAATGTTCTCGCGTATTTGCCGCGTATTTCATGATGCATCAAATTGGAAGCTTTATTTCTCCCCATCTGGCGTCGTCCTGTCGCAATGTCACGATCTTAGACTTGAGTTGCCCACTGGCAGAATAACAGGACTTATAATCTAGAAAAATGCACCAAGTCCATTGCCGAGCCGTCGCCAGGTATTGGGACGCTTATAAAGGGCTCGTGATTTTAGATCCCTTCTTTCCTGCACCCCCCTCATACCATCTAGATTCGGGCCGCCATTATGGAGCATTCGAGCGGCCACTTCGTGAGCGAGGTTTATTCCCGGAAGATCTACTAACCCCTTTTCGATGAAGAGCTCAAGACCCTTCGCGCTTGGCACACGTACACTTCAAATCCGACCAAGATCGAGGGCGACGGACCTGTCAGGTACTTGCCAGCGACATTCTTGACACGTACCTGGCAGGAAACAATGTGTGCTAATGGAAGGCGAGCCTGCACTTACTCTTCTCCCTTCTTTCCTACTAATCATTGGATTAAGATATGCCGTCCTCAAAGATGTCGTCGCTCCCGTTCCTTCGACAGCTGTGATGGACGAATCCGACTTTGTGGGTAACCAATAGAGGACCGGGTCCTGCGGCGAGGAGCGGGTTTTTTTTTTTCATCTCAATTAGAATACTACATGGTCTTTCGTAGCGCTACATTGCTCAATAGATTTTATGACCCGCTCCAGTTACGCTGTGCCATCGGGAAGAAATTTAAAAAATCTATTTTTATGTCTTTTGATGCGATGCCTGGCGACGATCTGAGCTGTAAATGGACGTGATGGTGATCGGTCTCTGGGTCTCTGGGTGTCTCTGTGTCTACTGTATCATTTCGACCAAAGGTTCACGGTATGTCACCCGTCACCTCAATTGTTCACTGGGTTTGATGTTCATTTCTCGGCAATCATGAGAAAATTACCATAAATGGCAGTCCGGCAAATGCCGGACTGAAAATTTAGACGCTTTTGAGCCTTTTTGGGCCTGAAAATTGCGCCGTCACCGTCACCTAGGCCAAAATTGTTCAGTTCACGATCCTCCGTCACCCGTCACCTGAACCTTTGGTCGAAATGGTACAGTATCCCACTATTTGTCTATCCGTCTATCGTGGTCTTCCGCAGACACCGGTTGTCTTTGTCTGCCTCGGGAAGTCGGGGGGCAGTCTCTGGGTCTCTGCGGTCTCTCGTGTCTCCCTAAGACGTTCTAAGACATCTGTTATTTTCCAGATGCGGCTCTGCCTTTGTCTCCATCGGAATCCTTGAGGTCTGTTACAATAAATAGCTCCCCTAACTTGATTCCTTCCCACCTCTGCTCAATCTCAATCTCATCTTAAAGAGATCTAGGCCTCCCGGCGCCTGACTGCTGCGATATTCATTTACGACTTCGGACTCTTCGAGGTTTGAAGCCTCCACTTACACTCCGTTCCCTCAAACAAACTGCATTCATGACGGTTGTTTATTCGGTTCTTCACGCTAGCCTGTCTCCACTCCAGGCGATGAATTTCGGTCAGGTTCTGGGCAACAATAACGATACCTGAATTCCTCGTCTCCGACTTGCGCCTTCACACTCCTTGACGTGCAGCTGGGGCGCTTCGTTCGATTTCCTCGTAGGTGAAAGATACTTTAAATCTTCAGTACGATAACCTTCAGTTGAAGCCCAAAATAACCTTTATTTGACGCGTAACAGTTTCCGTCTCTTGATCTCGCTGGATCCGATCCGTTATACACTACTCCTGTTGCACAATCTTCTCCCCGTTCCCATCGAATCCCTGGCACCAACTCGGTCTCGCTTCCAGTTCATCTCATTTCCCTGCAACATCGTTTCTAATCCCAACTGCCGGGATTGTCAATCCTCGGACTCGCCAGTTTGCAGTCTTCCACCCCATCTCGCCAAAGACCAAATATTCTCCGGAACCGAGCCCACAACAATTTATTATTATCGTGCTCCGTATGTCTACCACCGGGGCGCTGAATCTGGTCAAGTCTGCGGGACGAATCAGAGAATAGCGACTATTTCAACTCCCTCCCTCACGCGCAGATGGGGGCGCTTCGTTCGAGTTTCCTTTCGATTTTCTCGGCAGTGAAAAACAATAAATTTTCGTTTGGTGCGTGGGATCATCTTCACTTCCAGGTAGAGATCATTCTGGATCCAATCCGCTATACTCTGAATACTAGTATCCCGCAGCGTTCTCCCGAATCCCTGGCACGAACTTCGGTCCGCTTCCAGTTCATCTGATCCCTCTGCGGTTTCGTTTCTTCCTCGCGCCGGCATCCCCGATGCCACCGTTTCATTCCCCTGAATCCTGCGATTGTCGAGGATTATCGATTTCGCGGAGCAGCCCCTGCAGTTTCTTTCTTCTCAGATGTAGGACGTGCAACATACCCTCTGCCCGAACCCATCAAATAATTGGCCAGGAAAGGTGCATGACGTGGCGAGCCGTCAGGTGGTAGCCTTCAAGTTAATGTCTCTCCATTCCCTCCCCAGATCCCAACTCAACACCGATATTTACAGCTCTTCTCCGACCATAGCATGTCCCACCTCCTCCTCTTCGACTGTGTACTGCGTGTTTCTCCTAGCCTGCCGTGCACCGAGTATCCCGAGCTTCAATTCCCATCCCTCATCCTGATGTTATCATTTTCCAAGCGCGTATCATGGTTCTGCGGCGCGCCTCCGAGTCGACTTCGAACGCTCCCGTGCGCCATCCGCTTCGCGCTTAGATTAAATTTACGCTTTAATTCAAGCTACTCGTACTCTCCTGTGTGCGTTTCTAGGGCTCCTCTGCGTGCAGCGTCGCCGACATTGTACTCCTCGTGCGAACTCGCTCTCTCTCCCGGTATCCGTCTCATTCACCTTCAATTATCCCATCTTCCTCCTTCCCTTCCATCTTCGCCAGAATCTTACATTTTCGGAAGCTTGAATCTGGATCCCCAAACCATGTCGGGCATTAATATCACGCCGTCCCCGCGCTGGAATCTCACATGGATCTTCCGCCCCGGAATCGCGTGTGCTCGTACGTGGGTTTTTGTCTCCATCACCCCGGTCTGGCTCTCGTGGATCTCCAATAATCCATTCAACGAGAGAACCCAGATAGTACTACTCGCATTTCAAGTTGAACTTGATATCCTCCTCGGATCTCACCTTCAAGTTGGCACGCTTTCCCCCCGGACTAGCATCGGCATTTCCGATTATGCAATGCGGGATCTTGAGTAAGATCGGATCCAAGTCGGTTCAAATTTTGAGGCCAAAATGAAACCACAAGGAAGTCACCGAAGTGCAGCCTAGCCACGTGCGGCTATTGTTATTCATTGGTCTCTGTGCATACATCCTTTTCGGTGCACGCGTGCAACGCGGTGTACCTGCGGGAGAGTTCGGTGGCCGCTTTTGGCTTCGTTGACCAATCGGCGGGTTTGGGGTTCTTGCGTGAAATTTTCTACTTTCTGGTCGACTTGGTGATGCCTAGACGAGTTTCTTCAGTGTCGGAGATCTGATTTTTTATCCAAAAAATCATCTCTCGTCTGCAGAGGATGTAAGTTCCCATTGAGGGTGGTGGTCTCGAAGATGGTTATTCATGTTATACTTCCAGTGGAATTCAATGCAAAATATGCGACAGATTCGCACGTTGGTAGATGGCTTCGAAGCGCTGAAGGAAGCGGCAAAGGATATTTTGAACTTGTACTCGTCAAGGCATGTTGACAGTGCTTTTTTGTAGTGGAAGGACGCGGTGAAGACGCGAGTGATGGTGTACCATCTGGGAACCCATTATACTTTCAGAGACATGCCATGTCTATAGAGACCTCCTGTTTCTCCCAGAGACACGAATAGACGGATAGACCGGCGATAGACATCTGGAGACATCTGGTAGACACCGGCTAGAAATCTGCCACAAACCATCATTCAGTTGATATTCAGCTGCTGATCGCGTTCGTCTACGCCCCATCCAGCTGTCCTTCTGCCCCACTGTCGATATCCTGACTTGCCCAGAATAAATCTGGACTTGCAAATGTGTTAAGTCCCGCGAGTTGGCATGTAGTAGTACGACAGCTTAAAAAATGCTATTAAATACAATGGCGCTGGTCAAGTTTCAACATACAGAACGTATGAATGTCCAGGTGAGGGTTAAAATAAAAGGCGGGACACAGTTCTGTGACTGCCTCAGAGGTCCACCTACGATCTGTCCCTCCGACGCCGCTGCGGGGTACCAAAAAACAATTGCGAGCGATCCGGTCTAAATCGACCAGTTCCGCGTACGGTCGCTGCTGCCGGGTGGAGCGGCGGACCACAAATAAATTGCTGGCCGCCTCTGGACGCGAGAACGGTGTGAACCATTCGATATACGCCAGAGGTTTAGCTGTGTTGAATGGGGCGGGATAATAGGTGGGGAATTTGAAGAGCACCCGCACCTGAGCGACTCGAAGACCTTCAAGCGCCGTGCCATCAGTGACAGCATTACGCTCGCCAGTGCGCACGAGTGCGAAATCTTGATATGCGCGCTCGCCATGATTTCGAGTGCCCGGAACAGCGGCTACAGGCGGCGATGCACGGACGACATTACGCCGTTTGAGATCGCTGACTTCGCGGATTGAGGGCAGGGTGATAGTGATCCGTTTGTAAAGATCAAAGCGGTCGAAAGGCTGGGGAATAAAATGGGAAGGGCATCCAGGGTGCTTCCGGACGTATGTTGCGACCACGGGAAGGAATTGTTGCGCATTGATACCAGCATTGTCCGCGATGAATGAGGCAGGAATATTGCGGAGCTCGGTTGGATGAGTTTTTGCGATTTTATAAGTAACTGCGACAGGAAGGGCGGTCGCGGCAGAAACAGGCACGGGAGGTGAAACAACCCGAGTAATGTCCGAGTCGGCGTTTACTGGAGCGGGTGGCGGTGGCGGGGGGATTGTTGAATGCGGCTTCAGCTTGAGGCTATCGTTGCACCAAGCAAGGTACGCCGTGAACCTGTCGACGGCTTCCTGTCTCTGCAACCACAACGTCATCTGTGCGATGTAATCCTTCTTGTTGCTCGCCCGATAGCCCGCCTTGGCGTAATCAATGTGAAGCCGCTCTGGCGACTCCGTATTAAAACCGTCGGCGCTGCCGAATAGTCGTATCATGGGCGTGTAGTGCTCCATCGAATGTATTTTTGGTATGTTGAAGTGGCCTTGATTCGCCCGCGCTCCTAGGTCCAGAAAAATCTGTTTATTGTCGTGGAATACGTCCAGCGCAGTGTCGATAGCGGCCAGGGATCGTGTTGTGTGTGACTCGAGAGAACTGAGGTAAATGAAATCGATGACAGCAGTCGCTGTCTTGATTACGCCGGGCTTAGCGTGCCCAGCCACGAGGCCGGCGAACACCTTCTCCATCTCTTTGTGCTCGCCGCCAGTCCACTGCGATACGGTCGAGATCCCAGCCTTGAAATGTCGGACGTCGGAATGCGAAGGCATGGACTTGAATCTCGCGTCGATCTCCTTCTCCCCGATGACTGTCGTGCACCAGGATACCAGATGATCCTTGAATGCGCCTTTGTGCAGCTGGTGCAAAATATCCGGCGTAAACGCCTCGAAGATGTCGGTGTGAGGAAGTCCAGCCCAAAATGGCTGTACTGGGCGTAGCCCGAGAGTTGGCCCAAACTCGTTTTTGAATTGTGCGTTCTTATGTTCCTGTTCATAACGGTTGATGTAGTCGAGAGTCTCATCCACGTCGCGCTTAGGATGGGGAGCGTGGTCGCCACGCTCCTTCGGCAGGACCTTGCAAATGGGACACCGGTTCTCCATGCAGCATGCTACCAAACATTGCTCGGGGTAGTCGGCGACGTAGGCAGCAAGAATGGGGTAGACATGGCGTAACAAGCCATCTGCGCACGTCATTTGGACACCGTTTGTACCCGCATCGGCCAGCGAGTTCATGATGAGACCCATGCAGTAGTGGAAAAGGCGATATTTCGCCACAGAACGAGTCGCGTCGCTGAAGCAGTCGAGTTTCGGAGTGGGAAGATAACCGAGAAGGATGGTAGCGTGCGACGAGGCCTTGCGTCTAGTGTCCTTCGCAATGTTACCGATGGTAAGATATACCGGCCACGCGGTCTTGTCGCCTCTCTGCTGACTGAGACGTGTTTTATCGGAGGAGAGGATGATTGGCGCGCATGTCGAGCCGTCCGGAAGTCGCGTCTGGCAAGAATCAAGATCAGTCGAAGCCATGTGATCGTTACTTGCTTTCTCACCTGCATCTTCCACCACCAGCTTGCAGACGACATCTCGTTAATCAACTCCTCATTCCCTTCAGCATCGACAAACAGCCGTGTCGGCGCGTAGTCCATCAACTCTTTAAAGGCCGGATTGCCTATCAACTCCTTCACACACTCGACAGGATCTCGGAACCAAAGCTCTGCGGTCTCGGTGCGATACTCTCCGTCGTCATCCAAAACATCGCCGGTGAGTGGGATCTGGCTAATATTCCAGTTGGCGCCAACAGGTAAACTGTCAATTGTGTCCAGGAACGTCTGCTTCTTGTCGAAGGATGGTCGGACACGATCTGTGACCTTGATTGAATGTGAGTCCATTTAGGTCCTCTCTCGCACGGCAAAGGCAGCTTACAATAGGTAACTTCAAGAAGGCCTCCGTCTGGTTATGGCCTACATTCTTGATCAACCACTTCGCTAATTCCCACTCCTCTTCATCTGCAAATGGCCCAAGAACTTCACACCCAGTCAAGATTTGGTCGTCTCGGATACGTTCAAATGTGGTCTTCGAAGGGCCATATGTGGCGCCGGCCTTTCGAGCTTCTGGAAATAGCTCCTCGTAGCCGTCCTCCTCGTCTTTATCCGCAGACGCCGCTGCAGTTGGGTGACCCGCAGGGGCCTCGGGCTCTTGCGCATCTACGTCGGGTCCTTCCGAATCTAATCCGACATTCTGCTCCGGTATTTCGACATCCATGAA
Source organism: Mycena epipterygia (assembly GCA_029281465.1). Lineage (NCBI taxonomy): Eukaryota > Fungi > Basidiomycota > Agaricomycetes > Agaricales > Mycenaceae > Mycena > Mycena epipterygia. Next base: position 762,498 of record JARJCQ010000057.1, on the reverse strand, counting down.
ATCATCCTGGATGACCATCGGCGCGTACGGGACTGTTGGAGCGAGAACAGGAGCAGAAGCCGCAGGTGGTGAGCGAGACCGCCGGCGTCGGCGCACTAAAAGTGATGCGGTAATGTATTCATCGCGTTTTTTTCTACAGGCTGCAGCATGTGCTTGGTGGCGAACAAGAGTGTCTTCAGCCAGGAAAATTTTGCAGTACTGGCACTGGACGATAGGCATACTGGTGAGAGGGTCAAAGGTGGATCCCGCCGGCTACTAAACACCGCTGCAGGGTCAGGCACCGCCCGCAACTATTTAGCCTTCTGATGGTTTCTCAGTCATTAAGAAGCACATGGTGCGCCATCTTTTTTTCTCTTTCGCCCACATTTGTTTCATCCTCTTTCCTTCAGTACCACTCGTTCCCCACCTTCCGTCTCTCTTAACAGACCCAAAATGTCGACCGAAGACTTTGTCTCCAACAACGAGGAATCAAGTCAATTCACGGCTGGCCGTGGATTGCGAAACCGTGCGCCAACGGCCGCCATTGCGCAATACAGTGTGTTTTCTTATTTTCTTAAAAAAAGCACACCCAACTAACGTGCACCAGAGGAAGGCGAGGCGAAGAAAGCGGCGAGCCGTACTCGCCGCATTGCTCGTCTATCAGTAGCTGACCCCGGGTCGACATCGCTAGCCGATACCCATACCCCTCAAACACCGCAGGCGGCTACTGCGGGACCTTCGCCGCTTGCGGATGCATTCGCTGACGGGGGCGGCCCCCAGTGGGCCAACCAATCTTTTTCTTCTACGCAACAGGCTCCCATTTTTCCTCCCACCCCCGACCACACGTTCCTTCCGTTCCAAAACGACTATTACCACCTACCTCAGCATAGCAGCAGCCCCAACCCGTTCCAGTCCACTGCTACTTTCCCTATTCCGAACCCAGGTCAATGGGATTGCGCGCTCCAAAATCATCAGTTGTTTACAATCAACGGTGAGCGCGATATCATCCTTCACATATATAACAACTCACTCGCGCTCTAGGCGGAGCGGTCCAATTCCCGGCTGCAGCCACTGTCCCATTTAATCCCGAGGAGGAAGACGAGATGTATGCTGACCCAGAAGCGGATTTTCCTGATCCTAGCGTGCTCCTCGCAGTGGACCAGACACCATCCACCCTTCAGGACAATGTACGTCGATTTGGTCTAGGTCCGGCTTTGGAATCTCATTCACATTCTTTAGTCCCCTGCGTTGGGTCCTGAAACCATTCCAACGCCGGTCCATCAGCAACTCAGCACTCCCCAAAATCTTCGTGTCTTCCCTCAAGAGACTCCGAGCGTAAGTCTTGTCATCATCTTTGTCATCATCTTTTGTGTCCCGACTAACGCGATGATAGATGACTTCCACATCGGTAACCCTTCCCCGTCGTACTCTTATTCGCCGTGTCCGCCCGGCGACCTCATCGATCCCATCGACCCAATCTACCCCTTCCCAGGCCCCTGCCCCGCAGCCGAGCTCGGTGCGGCTGCCGCTCATCCATAGGACGAACTTATTTGGCCCAGGATACCACGACGACCGCCAACGACCTCGAGCATCCCCGCAGGTCACGCATACATCGGTAGCGCATATCGCCCATCCGGCGGCACAGAAGGAGAACCTAGTTCACGTCAGTATTCTTATCTTAACTTCCATTTCATAATCTCACATTCTATTTATCGTATCCAGCTGTTGTCTTCGGATGAAGAGCAAGACCCGCCCCCCAAGAAGAAGTCGTTCAGGGCAGCCGGCAGTCGCAGCATCCGTCAGCTGGACGCCGACCGCATCCCGGTCGTCGAGGCCGGCTATCCCTTCGTCGATTTGATGGTGATGACCGACTCGAAGACGACCTGGCTTAATGACCGCGCCGGAATCGCGGTGCTTGCCGACGATGCCTTCGACCACGGACTGGTTGTGCTCAAGAAGGACGGCAGAAATTTTGGGCCTCTGTCGGTCTTGGAGCAGGACTTGGTGCGCACCTCATAATCACCTCCTTACTCATATACCATCTCATTTCACCGCTCAGTACCGCCAACACCTGTATGGAACACGTTCAGACTTCAAGGTCGTTGCTCGCGATGTTGTCAAGGGTGATGACGGGTATGATCTGCGCAGCTGTAGCAGCAAAGCCACGAAGGAGCAACAGGCGGTTGTGGCCGCTCATAATCGTGCAGAAGTGGCCATACTAATGGACAGATCTGCCTTCGTGTTCGCGGTATGTTGCAACACTGTATTATTCATCAAGCCAATCATCTGGTTTTCAGGATCCGCACAACCGGAAGGCGAAAGGCACCTTGTACCAGCACGCCAGCATCGAAAAAACTGTCATAGGAGTTGTCTTCGACGGCCTTCTTTCGTACGGTATGCAACATCCCGAGTTCTTGGACGACACATCACCCAAAGACTACGACGCGGATGATGAGACCCAGCCACCTCACAAACCCACCTTCTCGCTGGTCGCAATAAACCTCGCCATTAACGCGGTGAGTTCCTTTACGCAACTAATGTCCAGTTTCTTACCTCATACCATCTAGATTCGGGCCGCCATTATGGAGTATTCGAGCGGCCACTTCGTGAGCGAGGTTTACTCCCGGAAGATTTACAAACCCCTTTTCGATGAAGAGCTCAAGACCCTTCGTGCCTGGCACACGTACACTTCAAATCCGACCAAGATCGAGGGCGACGGACCTGTCAGGTACTTGCCAGCGACGTTCTTGACACGTACCTGGCAGGAAACAATGTTTGTTAATGGAAGGCGAGCCTGCACTTACTCTTCTCCCTTCTTTCTTACTAACTATTGGATTAAGATATGCCGTCTTCAAAGATGTCGTCGCTCCCGTTCCTTCGACAGCTGTGATGGACGAATCCGACTTTGCGGGTAACCAGTAGAAGGCCGGGCCTGCGGCGAGGAGCGGGTTTTTTTCATCTCAATTAGAATACTACATGGTTTCTCGTAGCGCTACATTGCTCAATAGATTTTGTGACCCGCTCCACTGCTGTGCTCCGTATCGGGAAGAAATTTAAAAATTCTATATTTATGTCTTTTGATGCGGTGCCTGGCGACGATCTGAGCTGTAAATGGACGTGATGGTGATCGGTCTCTGGGTCTCTGGGTGTCTATGTGTCTATCCCACTATTTGTCTATCCGTCTATCGTGGTCTTCCGCAGACACCGGTTGTCTATGTCTGTCTCGGGAAGTCGGGGGGCAGTCTCTGGGTCTCTGCGGTCTCCAATGTCTCCCTGAGACGTTCTAAGACATCTGCTATTTTCCAGATGACTGCCGCGCTGATCGCCGGTAGTTGCACTAGCCAAACAGTTTCCTTTCTTGGCCAGGTGAGCTAGCCGAGGGCTAGCCGCAGAGCGGCTATGCGGCCTGGTGATGACCTCGCAACACCTAATCAGCCAGACCTAGCCTGAGCTCGCAACACCCAGCCGAACCCGCGGCTATCAACCCGCTGAACGCAGTGAATCAGAATATATTTTATGTGAGTGTATGCTTTCGCTGGGAATAGAAATCGGTGTGCCGTGGATACGCGGAATTCCCTGGTGGAACAGTAACCGAACCAATAGAATTATTTTAGCCTGAGGAGGCGGTAGGTGTAGAGGCCGGTGGATCCCCATTCAGAACTACCGGGATAAACATCCTTCACGATCCAATAGTATGGTAGTCAAAGAATATGGCTCGTTTGACCTCAAGAGCCCTCTTCTATATTAAATCGGGTAAAGACTAGTGGAGACCTGCTACTTGATTTTCGACCATTCGCCGCTGATTGAACGGCACACACAGTTTTATGGAGCGGATAGATGGTTACACAGGCGATGATATGGACATTCAATCCAAAATCATGATCGCTTTCACTCAAGGCATCTGCATCCGATACAGTATACAGTCCCCGCCCCTGCTCCCCCGGAGTCTTTCCGCACTCCAATTCGCAAGTTTTGCGCGAAGGCCTAATTTTGCTCTGTGCAGTGCATACGTGAGCATCAGCGCCGGCCACCGGCGGGTGACCGTGACTCTCAGATATGTCGTCGGCTCCAAGGGGTCCGTTTTTGCGGTATTTGGATATGGGGTCGAAATTCAGTTTTACCTGCTGAACATGAATATTGGCCCGAAGCGCAAGATGAAGTCGTCGTGGAGCTTGAACATAAAAGATTATTCCCATATCAGGCCTGACGACACTGGGGGCAAAAGCCGACGCACCTGGATTCTAGTCCGCAGAGATAGCAAAGATAGATAGCATTATTTATATGTACTTATCATCCTCTTTGACCATTCAGACCGTGTTGAAGCCGTAGTCTCCCTCGTATATCTTCTTTGTCGTCGTCATTCGCTCGCCGGCGCTCGCTCACACCTCCTCGCGTTGTACAACGCCACAACAAATTTGCAGAAGTCTGATCTGAGTAGTGCCGAGATGGTCAGGCTGGCGAGTCGAATAGCCAAAGATAGCTCAGAAGTCGCCAGAGCTACCCACGGCTTGACAGGCCCTGGCGGCTGAATGCAGTGATCCCGGGCCCCGTGGCATTCAAGATACCTGGGATGGAAAGTGCTCCCAGGATCCCACCCGCGCTACACATGGACCCGATTATATATATGGACTGTTCACACGTCAAAGTTCTAATATTATCGTGTTTCCTCACCTGGCGTCCTGTGCTTCATTGCTCCCCCCCACCTCACCAAGCACTGAGCTCACAGATGGCTCAACCAGGAAGCCTTGCACTGGACGGGGGCGACCCTCGCCTGCAGCACGAGAAGATCGATGAGAAGGTCGACACACATACGAGGCAGTCCACCTCCCCCGCCTCCCCCACCCGTGGCGGTATCCACCCCCGCGCGCGGGGGCTCCACGACCCCGACGTCACCTTCGAGGAGTACTACTACTACGCGCAGTTAACGCGGGCGGAGGAGGACTCGCAGCCAGCTACGGGGTATGAAAGCAATCTGCTCTCCCTCGTCTTTCCCTCCAAGTCGCAAGGCGGCGTGGTGAGAGAGAAATCGTCTTCCAGCAATGCTGTCATCTCGGACGAGGAGTGGACTGATGCTTCGAGAGCTCTGCGTACCGCGACCAGGGGCGCTGTCTTCTATCTCATCACGACCGACATCCTGGGGCCTTTCGGGCTCCCCTTCGCGATTGCGACAATGGGATGGGGGTGAGTTTCGGCGTTTCCGCCTTGATAGGCTTTTAATGACGTGTGTGTAGTCCTGGCATTGCTCTTTACACCGTGTTCGCCGCCCTCGCTGGCTACTCGGGTTATCTTCTGTGGGACATATTCCTTGGGCTGGATTCGTACCAGTTCCCCGTCCTCAGTTTCGGAGACCTCGGCCACCGCCTGTACGGCCCATGGATGCGATACCTCTTCAACTTTCTCCAGGGAATCCAGCTGCTCCTCAACGTCGGCCTCATCGTCATCTCCAACGGGGAAGCATTGTCCCAGGCGACCAAGTTTAGACTGTGCTTCATCGTCTGCTGCCTGATCTGGGCGTTAGTCGGCTTCTTCGTGGGTCAGATCCGTACCCTCCAAAAATTCGGCTGGCTGGCCAACCTCGCTGTCTGGCTCAACCTGATCTGCATGTTCATCACCATGGGCGCCGCGGCGCACACCCCGCCAAACTTCGCGGGTGCTAACGAATCCGCCGGCGCGACCATTGGCGGCGGAGCGCTCGTCACGCCGAATGCCCAGGGTCTCTTCCCGCCCGTGCAGACCAGTGGCGGTATACCCGACACCGGTAACTTCGTCGCGTCTGTCAGCGGAGCCATGCAGGCTATCTTTGCATATGGAGGTTCAATGGTCTTCCCGGAATTCATGGCCGAGATGAAGCGTCCGAAGGACTTTCTCACTGCTATGTGGGCCGCCCAGGCCTTCATTTACTTTTGGTACGTGTTTGTCATGTACATCGCGACGGGCGCTGACACGATCTCGTGATAGGTACATGTTCTACGGCCTATTCATGTACGGATTCCAAGGACAATACGTGATCAACCCCAGCTATCTCGGCATTGGACAGTACAACCTCCAGACGGCGGGCAACGTCTTCGCCATGGTCAGTGCCGTCATTGCTGCGGCGTTGTACGGGAACATCGGAATCAAAGGTGGGTACGGCGTCGACCCGCAAAGGACTTTGAAATAACAAAACTATTTCTTCCAGTCATCTACAACAATGTCTTTGTCGAGATATTCCGCGCTCCCGCGCTGACCACCACCGCTGGAAAGTGGGCATGGGCGGGTCTGATCCCTCTTTACTGGGCCATTGCCTTCGTCCTCGCCGCGGGCATCCCCAACTTCTCGGGGTTGACCTCTGTCGTGGCGGCCTTCTGCATCCTGCACTTCACGTACACGTTCCCGCCCATGCTTTCGGTAATGTTCTGGATGAAGAGACACGCGCTGCAGGAGGGCGAGGGCTACGATCCCGCGACCGGGCAAACCATCCGCCACGACTCGGGGTTCAAGCGCATGGCTCGCGGCTTCATGGCGCGCCGGTGGTGGGTGAACGTCGCCAATGTCATTTACATGTTAGGCGCGCTGGCGCTGGGGGGCCTCGGGGCGTACTCGTCCATTATCGTACTTATGAATGCGTTCAAGTCGAGCAAGACGACGGCGTTCGTCTGCAAGAGCCCTCTCGACGGGTAGGAGGAACAAGTCATGTTCGCGTTGCTTAGTACGATAAGTAGGCAGAGTAGTAGTTTCTTTCTATGCAACTATATCATGTTCAACAGTATATTCTTACCCGCACCCTTCTGCGCCATCTCTAGCCATCTCTCCGTATTTGCCATCGGCGATTCATTGTCGCCGAAGCCCTCTGCTCTCCCAGAGCCAACCGTCGATAGTCGAACCTCCGCAATCTCAGAATATCTATCGAACAAGATATCCTGAGCCACGAAGGTTCGAGTAAATTGAGCTCCTCTGCCTCAGGGAGGGCAAAACGCAGGCTCGGCATTGCGTGTCCCGTTCACCGGGAGAGGAGATTGTCGGTTCTTTACCACTGCAACGGTGAACCGAAGTCGAGAACGTTTAACATTCATGCTAGAAGCGGACGCAGAGATTTGCAACGGCAGTGAGCCCCCGACGAGTTTACAAAGACGTATGGCGCGATACGGCATGCCGCAATTCGGGTTTGTTTCGCCAATAATTTTGTCTCGAGCCGTGCCATTGCCAACAGGTTTCTTGTCTTGTTGTCAGCTGGTTCAGACACAAGTGGCTTCCAAGTTCAACATCGTCGCTTTATTTCACTAGCTGGTTTTTTTAACAGCATATGAATGTGAATAGCCGTCATCAGTGATTGCCGCCAGTTCCGTAGCGCTTTGCCCTGCCCTGCCATGAGACAAAGTTGACAGCTGTGATGCCCGCCAAAATGTTCCGCTGAGAGGTTCAAGTTATTCAATGAGGAATCTGAGGATGAGAGCGAGCCAGGCACATCTAACGGATCAAGAGTTGAACGTGATATTCTAATAACAAGAGCAAGGCCAAGACCGAGGTTTAGAATTTGTTTCTTGCTTTTTTTACTTTCTCCATGATTCGCCTAGAGGATCACGATGCGGCAGCACGGCCCCTTGGTCGTTGGGTGTGGTAACTTAAGACGGCAAGAAGACCGTTTATTCGCCTCCGTTTATATCGCGCTGTGTCGCGTGGTTCTGGGCCATGGAAGAAGCTTTTAATTGGATATCAAGTGTAGACACTGATCCCCTATCCACATTTTTAACCACTCAAGGACAACAGAAACCGCGACAACGAAAAAGAATCACCTCACCACTTCATCCCTTCGTGGGGAATCCAACCCCACCTTCCCGTTATTCGAAATAACATTTTTAAACAGGATGATCCCGACTGATCCTCGAAGGCTGTTAACGTGCAGTTGTAAGTTGGCTTTATTCAACCCTATTGCATAGGCTGGATGTGAGGTTCAGAGCGAGAAAAGCACTCTCTGGCTGCCTGCACGGCGTGTAAATGTGAGGAGAGCCCAGCGATTTATTTGCTACATTCGTGAATTTCATTCGACACAAAAATGGCAGGCTGGTTCCAGAAAAATGAAACTCGCGTTCAGGTTTAGTTCAGCGTTCGAACGCGTTCGAACCTATAAAAAATTCCCAGCCCCCAAACCACTTCTCTGGAGGCCCAAAACCATCATATGCTTGTTTCTATTCCAGTGAAAGCTTAAACCCGTTCGAAAGCCACAGGGTAGTTATTAGAGGAAATTTGTACTCCACATCGGCCGGATAGATCATGTGACGACTTACCATGTTGCATCCTACAAGATGAAAACATCGCAGAGCACCCATTAAATCGGTCGATGAGGGGTCAAAGATAAGGAAGGAATGAGTGGTAATATTCCTTGAACACACCAAAACATGGCTCAACTATAAAATAAGTAGGGCCTTTGCGGTTCGGGGTTCGAACGCGTTCGGGAAAAATGGCTCCAACCCGAACGCCGAATTCGACTCTCAGTTTCCTATTTAGGAGGCTTTTACCGCGTCTACTCGCTTTGCCATAACAGGCCATTGGAGGTTACATCATGCCGTAGAAGCCGTGCTTCTTTTCTTCGCCACACGTCGCTACCATTCTTGTCCTCGCCGTTGTGCTCCTCACATCGTCGCCGTTGTGCTCCTCACATCGTCGCCGTTGCGCTCCCCGCATCGCCGTTGCGCCCCCCTGCCGTCGCTGTTGCCCTTCCCCATTCCCGCCGCCGACGCTCCCCTAGGCCACTCTTCTCTCACTGTGCTCCCGCTCCCGCCTCCGTCTCTGCCGCCCGCCGCCCGTCCCATTGTACCTGCTTTCGCCTCTGCCTCCACCTGCGCCTCCGCCCCCGCTCCCCGAGCCACGCCTCCCCCGTTGGTGCTCCCCTGTTGTCGCTGTTGTGATCCCGTCCCTTTTGCGCTCGCTGCCATTGCGCCCCCACTGTCGTTGCGATGCCCCGCCACCGTCGCCGTTGCGTTTCCCTGTCGTCGCCGTTGCGCTCCCCCGCCATCGCCATTGCGCCCCCACTGCCGCTGTGATCCCCCGCCTTTCCCGCCGTCGCCATTGCACTCCCCGCCGTCGCCGTTGCGCTCCCCGTGCGCCCCATTCCCACCGTTGCGCTCCCCCCACCGCCGCCGTTGTGCTCCTCCCCGCCGCCGTTGTGCCCCCACTGCGCTCCACACCACGCGCCCCGCCCTACCCGTTGCGCTCCGCACTGCACGCCCCGCCGTCGCCGTTTCGCTCCACATCGCGCGCCCCGCCCTAGCCGTTGTGCCCCCACTGCGCTCCACACACGCGCCCCGCCCTACCCGCTGCGCTCCGCACTGCACGCCCCGCCGTCGCCGTTTCGCTCCACACCGCGCGGCGCGCGTCCCGCCGCCGTTGCGCCCCCACTGCGCTCCACTCCTCGCGCCCCGTCCTAGTCGTCGTTGCGCTCCACACCGCCCGCCGCGCCGTTGCGCTCCCCCGTGGGCGCCGTTGCGCCCGCCGTCGCCGCCGCGATACCCCTCCGCTCCCCGCCCCTTAACCTTAGCGCATTGCGCTCTGACTCCGGCACCGCCGCGACCTCCACCGCTACGCCCCGGCGTCTCGTAGCGGGTAGCGGGTAGCGGGTAGCTGCAGCGTCGGCACAGGCCCCATGCGAATTTAGCTGTAGAACCGCAGGCGAGGCGGGAATACGAGGGCTAGGCTGTGGGCTTGAAGCATATGGCGGACTCGTGGCGTTCGCTATCTTCTCTGGTGAGTCTGGGTTACTCTCATTCTTCCCCGAACACTGCGTTCGTCTCCGAGGACATGTTCCGCACCGCAGCTGGCGTGATTCCTGTCGACGTCTGTGGGTGTCGGTGAGTACTCGATTCCGTGAAACGGTCTTTTTTTGATTTATTCATTGAGAGGCGGCGGCCATAACTTTCCTTTACCTATCCACGTGCATTATCCACTGCATGGAACGCTACTTGCGTCGATGGAGGCCTCCGCACTCCGATCCGTCGTTTGTGATCGCACGAACGGGAATTCCAACTGCGTGGACACGCACATTCTTCCCCTCACATTCTTACTGATTTTTCTTTCGGTTCACCTTCCAAGCTGGATTCAATTTAGCAGTACGATGTGGCCCGAATCGGATCACGGACGCTGGCGGTACGTGCTTCACCCTAGCCTTCGATTTACGCCACTGAATCATTACAGATGGCCAGGACCGGTTTCATTTGCATCCGAATTCATAAAGTTCCGTCACATCCGTCATCGAGGGTCCGTTCCGTTCCATAGTCATTTACACATTCACCGCCCAAGGCTTCCTTTGTGTACAACAGACACAAAGATCATCGCACACCAGAGCGACCAACTCAGGGCGCGTATGCGCAATATCTTGAAGGTGAAGAAATATAAGTTCCGCGCAATGCAGAACGTGTTCGCTATTCCAGTGCGTCGAAATAGCGTGCCTGATTTCACTGTGAGTGCATCGCCCTCTGTCATCCTTCAGCGCCGTTTTATTCCACACAGAATCAATGGAATTATTCCGTCAAGTCCGAGCTGGACACAAGTTCGCCTTATACTGGTATAATTCCTGGCGGCCTCTAATGTAATTCTCTGGAACAGTGCTGTATGGCTACGCTCTTGTTCCTACATGAATTGAATCCATACGCATCTAGTTTTCTCCATTCCGCGACAAACTTGTCGCCAAACCTTCCATGTCCATGCAATCCTAAACCGGAGGCTCTAAACCTCGGTCGCCGTAGATAAGTTATCTCCATTTTTGTCTCGTAGACGGATCGGGTACCGGTCGATGCACTTTGGGAATAGTCTGCATTGCGCACCGACGTGCGACGCGGCGCGGCACTCAGGGTGCGGGTGCAGGATAGCCTATTAGCATCACGGACGAGGCCTGGATCAGCGGCGCGGCATGGCAGTCATACAGTTCGGGACAGTCAAAGACATCAACTCGGCTAGTGGCCGGAGTTTTGTTTCAATTAAAAAACGGACTTCAGATTCAGATTCAGCACCCTAAAATAAGCCTATATACGATTTTCCTGAATTTTTTGACGAGGGATTACGTTTGGCCAAAATTTTGGCCGGTCAGAACGAAATTGTGTGTACCCCTTTTGGCCTCCGGTGACCTACCTACTCCCTGTCGACGCTGCCGATGCATCTAAAGCTTCCGCAGCACGCTTGGAGGCATATCGATGGGCACTCTGACGTCTGGCTGCCCACGCTGCAGCAGCCCCAGTCAGGCCAGACCAATAGGCATCCATCCATGTCCGATTGATAAAGCGCCGGATGATTTCCGCCGTACATGCATCCAGATACTTGATAGCTGCTTGCTTTGCATCCTCAAATTTAGGCTTGTCCTCCTCTTGGAAGCGATATTTGACCCAACCCCAATACTGGAGGAGATGTCAGCAGATGCCATGAATAAATCAAATTACACATACCATCTCAATTGGGTTCAATTCACAATGAAATTTGGGGAGGAAAATGATTTAATGGCCCTGTCTCTTGACTAGTTCCTCAAGCATGGATACCTGGTTCTTGAAGTCATCTTGGTGGCTCAGCCAATGAGCCATGCAGCACTCTTGATTCTCAATTGGGCACACTGGGCGGCATTTTGCCCTGAGCTTTAAATTTTTGTATCCACGCTCCTTGAGAACCGTTTGCAGACCCTTTGCCTCTCCATTCTGTTTTGTCATCTTTTGAGTCTTTCCTCGCTTGGAGGGATCTGGGTTTGACATGGGAATAACTGTGGTACACTTTTGGACGCTCTGCATTTGAAGGGTTGAAAAAAATAAATGGGTGAAGTTCAACACACTCACCTTTCTTTTGCTGATTCTCTCGGACCTGTTTTGGGGGCAGCCACTCTCCATCGTCGGTTGGATCAACCTTTCGAGCAAGTTCTTTCATGCTTTCCAGCCCCTCTTCTTCATCCATGTCCCAGTCTTCATCAGAATCCAGCTCTGAATCGATGTCTGAATTAGTTAGTGCCCTCTCCTCAGCTTCCCAGTCGTTGCGAAGACTGTCAAACATGGTGCACTGCTCTTCATCATCTGTGGCAGTCTCTGAGTCACTCTGATCCAGCGTAGCTCCAAATAAGGCTCCTGCAGGCTCTGGATCAGGAGATGGAGGGGCAGTAGAAGGTGCAGAGACAGCTGGTGAGGATCTATTGGATCCCTGGTTTCTGAGGCCAGAGATATTGGTTCTCTTCTTCTTGGGGGCAGGCATTTCATAGGCGGCACCTATCGTTCCATCTATCAGGTATATGTAGGTCAGAACAGGAATAGATTCACGCAAGAATTCCGGGTGAACATCGGACTTTGGTCATGTGTGACACCATGTGTCTTTTGTATCCCGAATTTCTCCCAAACGGCTCGTGAATTTATTTTCAAACTCATTCAGAAGACTCTCCTGAATGAGAGCTTTAAAATGAGCCTACTTTCGTCCAGATTGAAGCAGAACTGGGGAAGTTGGCCATATGTTGATACCTGTTGAACTTGTCATGTGATTTCCAGCCGAACGGCTCGTCAGAAGAATCTGAAAATATTTGGGAAAGAACTACTAGATGAGATCTATTGATTGCCAAAGTCTTGGAATATTTGAAGAAAATAAGTTTCAGTTGATGTCTTTGACTGTCCCGAACTGTATTGCAGTGTATGCGCCTGCGGTGGATTCGTGCATCGGCGTGGGCGAGAGAACCGAGATGCGTATCTTCGGTCCAGCACCCGTCCGGATCCGAACGAACTCTCAGCCAAGCCTCGACAGAGTCGACACTTAGGGCGCTCGATAGCGTTGTGCTAGGAATTAAATAGCACGTACTATGCTATGCTAGAAATACTGAACCTCGGACGTCCATAGCTAGCATGTGTTCAGAACAGCTTTATGGCATCGCTGCTAGTAACAGCTATTTGAAGCTATAAATCAATTTCAAAAGGCCCTCCGGGCGTCCCTGGCACCTCCCTTGTACAGTGGTCTGTTCCTCTCTGAACATTTACCACTACTCAGACAACTGGACAGATCGCGCACGAGTCTCGGCCGACTCGCCTCCGTCGCTCGCAATAGGATATTGGAATCAGGTAATGGGCTAGAATTCCAGCTCATATTCGGGTGACAATTTCTGCATAAGATATGTATGTATGTAATGAGGCTTGTCAATGGTCCTGCAGAGAGATAAATGCCGTGGAGGCCACAGCACTCGAACATCGCGTAAACCTTTCGAAGTAACCATGTTAATTTTCAGGTCTACCCCTGCTCTCGGAGCTAGCCGCACGACCAAGTTTTGTCGTTTCTGAAGAGCCAAAAATGGAAAGGTCTAGGCCTTGGGTCTCGGAACTAGCCGCACGATCAGGTTTTGGTTTCTGAAGCGGAAAGGTCTAGACCGGAGGTCCCCGACATCACTGGACATCCATAAAGGGGAGTCGGATCATTCCGCTCGATTGGACATTGGAAATTTCTCCTGGTCCCTAAGTCGGTACCAAGAATATGCTATCCCTGCTGAAATATGCCCTAGGACGTGTTTTGCATTCAACCTGCTGCCTGGGGGCGTCGACGGCCTCGTATACACCCGGACGTTGGGCTTTGACATGACCAAGAATGTTGGAGAAAGCTCGCGAAAAGATTTGATTTACGATGCCGGACATGCAGGAGGTATTCCTCGCCCTGTTTGCTCAGGCCGATGACATCCTCATACCGCGCGGCCTTCAAATGAAGTTGGCTACTCTGGAGAATCGGAGAACTGAAAAACGACCATTGAACATTAGCGATAGGTTCATAGTGTCCGCGAGAAATAGACATCAAGGATATACAACCCAGGTCCAATTCAATGATGAAACAGTCCTAAACCGAATTTTTCTGCTTCTCAATTTATGTGAACGGCTAATTGTGCGATTGAGACATGAGGCATTTGAAATACATATAAGCCGGCGCAAACGATTTAAAGCCGGAGTGGACGGGATCGGGCGAGCGGGTGGCGGGATTAGCCGAGAGGGGCGGGATGGATGGGTGGATCAACGACGAGGCGGGCGGCGTGAGCCACATAGTGAACAGTACCCCGTGTTCTAAATCCCATGAACAGCCGTGTCGGTGCCAGGGCGGCGCGCGGAAGCGGCGCTGGCGGCGGCGGGCAGCGGGCGGGCGGACGGCGGACGGCGGACGGCGGCGGGGATGCGGCCGGCAGTAAGGGCGTCGTCATGTGGGGGCAAGGCGTCGGAAGCAGACGGAGTAATTCCAAAACTGGAGCGGGGGAAAGGGGCGCGCGAAGGAACAAGGTCCGGTGGGTAATTAATTACGTCGCGGAGGCGGCAACGTAGAACCGGCGAGAAGGCATCACAGGTGATGTTTAACACCTGCAAGTATCAACCCAATTGGGAAGCGAGGCGCATTTGATGGCGGACAGCGCATTGATGGAAAGGAGCGCGCATTGATGGACGGCCGCCGCGAGGACCCCTGACAATACCCTCAAATGGTAGGCCCGGTGCTGGACAAAAACTTGATGATACCTAGGTCCCGGACGGACAAAAATGGGGGCTGAAGGCAAAAATTGCAGGTCCTGCCCGGACAAAATTTGAGGTCTGGCCGAGGTTTGTCAAACTTTTTTGGGGGAAAACCACCCATTTCAACTTGTCTCCGCCCGAAAACTCCCTCGATCGCTCCAATTTCATGAAAACAACCCCAAAAACAGAGCAGCAAGAAAAAATTGGCATTTCTTGGCCGTGGGAGCGAAACATTACCCTTTTGGGATGATCCCATCACCCTCGGCTAAGTCCAGGCCAGACAAAAAGACGCCCAAATCCCCTCGAAACCTGTCCGGACAAATCCCCGGATTGAGGACTTTGAGAACCTAGCCTTCGACGGGATTATCAGGGGTCCTCCGCCGCGAGAGGCCGGATGGGGAGAGATGGGTTAAGCGATAGCTGATTAGCGGTAGTGATGCATTGCGGCGGATCACTAACCAGCGGTAGTGATGCATTGCAGCGGCTCGCTAACCGGCGGGCTGGATGCATTGCAGCGGATCGCTAACCAGCGGGCTGATGCATCACATCCCCACATACGCCTGCTGACCTC
This sequence comes from Mycena epipterygia, assembly GCA_029281465.1. Taxonomy (NCBI): domain Eukaryota; kingdom Fungi; phylum Basidiomycota; class Agaricomycetes; order Agaricales; family Mycenaceae; genus Mycena; species Mycena epipterygia. The sequence continues at coordinate 747,489 of JARJCQ010000057.1, read as the reverse complement.
GCTACTGCTCTCAACCCCATTGAAGTACCACCAGCCGGTACCTCGGTCAGAGAAGTAGGCTCTGTAGATTCTGCAAAGAAACGGAACACACGTTACGTGCAAGTCCTCGGACGTACTGGTTGAACTTGGCACTGTATTCCTGCTCTCCGGATCTCCAACGCCTCATGGCGGAACTCTCTGACACCAAGTTCCTGAAAGCCATGATATACTCTCGGCCCAATATCGCGCTCGTTGCTAAATTTGCTCATGATGTACTTGAGGTTTTCTACAATCTGTGTTTCGTTTAAGCAACACTTGATAAGAGGTCGCTAATTCCCATGCTAATTTACTTCTCTATATTCCTTTTAGTTCTACCACGGACCAAAGTGCCTCGATAATTCCTGGGCCCCGGCGTTCCTAAGCGGGACCGACGGGGTAATCCTACCTACCAACCGATGAAGACCGTCGGCTATGTGATCCGAGTGAAATGGTGTTTATTTCGACTTTGCAGGTCCCTTAGGTTCTACGTTCAGCTCAGGCTCAGCGAAACAGGCCCTAGAGTAATCTACTGCCTGTTGAATTTATAGCAATAAATAGCAGGCCTTTTCGGGCCCAGCTAGAAATGTTATTAGCACGTTAATAACATGCTGTTTATTGCGATGTTATTAACATACCAGTTCCCTAGCACTCGCTCGAACCCAACCTGCCGAAGCTGCCGAAAGCAATTACTATATCGGGTGAAACGGGACCTCGTGGGGCCCCACTTCGTGATGGCATCAGGTCTTCACCACGGGATCAGAACATTTCAAATCCCTTAACGACGGCCGTTAAATAAGGACGCATCATCGACGCCCATCATCCCCTCACTGTTTTTGTCTTCTCTCAAAAGACACCAAACATGTCGAAGGAAAAGGTCGACTCTCCGGTGCATGTCGAGACCGCGATCGCTGTCGTCGAGAACCCCCTGCAAGTGAGTGGCCTAGCGTGGCCCTGTGTTATCCAAGTGACCGACTTTCTTTAGCGCGATACCAAGACCAAGGTCGTCGCCGACGCCGTCGAGTTTTGCAAGACTCACGGCCTCGCCGAACACACCGACTTGTTCTCCAGGGCCGCGCTCGTGGCTCGTGACGCGGTAAACTTCGAGACGGTTTCCTCTCTGCAAGAGGACGAGCTCGTCGCGCTCCTGTACGAGCGAGACCACAAGTGGCATGGTCCGTTCACCCTGTGGTATTCCATTATCCTATGTGCTGTTGGTGCGGCCACTCAGGGCTGGGATCAAACCGGCTCAAATGGCGCCAACTTGTCTTTCCCCGAAGAATTCGGCATTGCGGGCACCGGTCGCGACGAGTGGATTGTCGGCGCTGTCAACTCCATTATCTTCTTGAGCGCGGGCTTCGTGTGAGTTGCCGTTTTGAACTCTTTTCGCCGACTCCTTTTGCTTGATCACCGCTGACCATCCCCTTTTTTCAGTGGTGCATGGATCGTCGATCCCCTGAATCACTACCTCGGGCGTCGGGGCGAGATCTTCCTCACGGCCCTGTGCCTCTTTGCCACCCCGATAGCCTCCGGGTTCACCCACTCTTGGCAGGCTTTGTTTGCTGTGAGATTCATCCTCGGTGTCGGTATCGGCGCGAAGAACGCCACCGTGCCCATCTTCTCGTCCGAATTGGCGCCGGCTCGCATCAGAGGCGCTCTCGTCATGTTCTGGCAGCTGTGGGTCACCTTCGGTAAGTACGACGATCTACATGCGCCAACGGGACGCTCACATACCCGTGTCCTCACTAGGAATATTTGCCGGGTTCGCAGCGAATGTTATCGTCAGGAACGCGGGCAAAATCGCCTGGCGTCTCCAGCTCGGCTCGGCGTTCATCCCCGCCTTTTTCCTCGTGCTCGGTATCTGGTTCTGTCCTGAGTCGCCTCGATGGCTCATGAAGCAAGGCAAATACGACAAGGCGTTCCATTCCTTCCAGCGCATCCGCGCGCACCCCATCATCGCTGCCAGGGACTTCTACCTCTCGTACGTCCTCTACCAGGAAGAAATCCTGGAAGCCCGGGGCGCGAACTATTTCTCCCGCCTGAAGGACTGCTTCACGGTCCCGCGTATCAGGCGCGCCAATTACGGCGCCTCGACGGTCATGTTGGCACAGCAGGTACGCGTCTTTCATACGTATTCACCGCGGAGAAATCGCTCACGGTGCTTCAATAATCGCAGATGTGCGGCATCAACAGTGAGTCACGTCACTCACTCACATTCACCGCCCCATAATCTTAACATATATTTTACAGTCATTTCGTTCTACAGTTCGACGATCTTCGTGAATGTTGGGTACACCGCCGACCAGGCGCTGTTCGCCTCCCTCGGATATGGCGCCCTCCAATTTGTCTCCACCATCCCGACGGTGTTCCTGATTGATACCAAGGGACGGCGGACGCTGTGTCTCATCGTACGTGTTCCATTCATTCCGTGCCTGCCTTCATCCACACACTGACGGCCTGCGCATCGCCATCGCCAGACGTTCCCCCTGATGTGCATATTCCTGCTCGCGGCCGGGCTGTCGCTTTTGAAGACGGACGGGAGCAAAGGCGAGCGGCTGGGGCCGTTGGTATTGTACGTTTTCCCTTCCCCCACTCACCTGTTGATTGATTGACGCGATCGATCACCTCAGATTCGTCTACCTGTTCACCATCATGTACTCGTTCGGCGAGGGCCCCGTGGCGTTCCAGTACTCGGCGGAGGTCTTCCCGACCGTCCAGCGTGAGCAGGGAATGGCGTGGGCCGTCTGCATCAACAACGTGTTCGGTAAGTAACTATAGTCTCTGATCACTTAGCGCGCTAGCTGACGCCGACGCCGCGTAATTACTTAGCTGGTGTGCTTGGGCTGACCTTCCCGCGGATGCAAACGGTCATGACACCCACTGGTGCTTGTAAGTCGTCGGCTTCGTTGTCGCGTACAGTCGATATTGATCACCGCACCACCAGTCGGCTTCTACGCCGGGCTCAACCTCATCGCGTGGGGCATGATCTTCTGCTTCGTCAGGGAAACGAAGGAGCTTACGCTGGAGGAACTTGACCGTGAGTGCACTCGCATCGCGTTTACGCCGGGACGTGAATCTGATCTCATTCCCGCTTCCCGCACAACAGAGGTCTTCTCCGTGCCGACGTCCCAGTACATCAAGTACGAGTCGACGGTGTGGCTGCCGTGGTTTATCAAGCGCTACGTGCTGCGGAGGAACGTCCCGAAGCCGCCGGCTCTCATTGAGCGGGCTGCGTTCGTGGACAAGGACGTCGATAGTAAGAACGAGGATGCCTAGGAGGTGTGAAGTGAAGAGATTTGTTGCGCAACGCGGGAGTGGGATGGAAGGGAGACGACGAAAAGGAATTCTTGTAGGACGGACCTTGAGGAGAGTTGAGGCCGTTCTTAACGATATATAATTATGTTTTGTTATGTCGTACACTGTTCAGTGCAGCTTTGTTCGTGCGCCGTGCAGTTGTTCACCCTCAGGATTGAGAAGAATCAAAGATTGTGCGACTGAGGCTTCACCTCGCAAAGATGAACGAACAGAGTTCTGCCGGCCCAAGCTGAATCCAATACCTCAGGTTGGCACAAATTTCATTGAAAAGTGAAGTAATCGGTGAGATTCGAGGGGTCTGGTAAAATTGAAGCCGCAGGCACGGCACTGACGCGCACTGGCGCAGCATTGACGCGTACGGTACTGATGCACATTGACTAGGAATTTAGGCCAGCACCAGAGACGGGCGCGGCGTGGTGTTGGAGACGCGCACGACGCGCACAGGCCTCCAACGTGCCTGGTGTGCGTGCGTGTTCCAGAAAGAGCTCATGAAGGCCACTCTAACGCACCTAGAATCATCTAAATCCGTTCGGAATTGCGGGTTGTGCGTGGACGGCAAGTCAGGACATCAAAATTGTTCTTTAATTTTTTTTTGATGAGTACCATTAGATCTGAAAAGAGCTGTAATTCTATGCGGTATGAAGGGAGAGTGAATGGACCATTGAGCCGACGAGTGTGTTGAGTGTCTGTTTGAGAACAAAGTCACATCTCGCGGGGCATCGATGATATTTGAGACGGGTGAAGCAGCGTGGATGAAGTAACATCACGAACGCACGTAGCAGCTCGCACCCTTTCCAAAAATCGGAGACATAGATTATCCGGTATTCGGCCTAAAAAGCGCTGTCACTTCGAAACAGCACCAAAAAAAAGCAGAAAGCAATCGGCTAGGTTCGGGCAGATGAAGAGGGAATCTGAGGGATCCAGAGAGCAGGACTCAGAATAACGGCAGCGCTGAATTGAAAAAAATAAAATCACTCCATTGCCAGAAGGTCTACCAGAATCCACGGAGAAGAAAAGCGCAACAAGGTCGTCGGCGAGCCCGTTTCGAGCCAAACTTGAATTGGGGCGGGCATCATCCTTTTACCAGTGTTGACATTCAGAATGGATACTATAGGAGTTCGCTACCGTCCATGATAAAATTGTCTGAGAACGCAGTCTACGGATGAAGGTAAGATGAAGGCAGAAGGCAAAAAAGAGGCGGTGTTGCGCGGCAATCACCTTGTCACGTGGCGTTCTTGTCTTTTGCTCCGTCCCACCATGTCCAACGAGAATGATCAGCTCGGTCGCCAACTGGAGGGGAGTTCGCAGCACAAATCAGCAGCCTCCAAGCTCCGCTCGCACCTCTGCAAAATCGAGGACCAGATAGCTGCACTTGAATCTCAAATCGGGATTTTGCGTGTCAACCGGGAGACGGTTCTTGTGGACCTTGCGGCCATCGTCTACCCGGTTCTGACCCTTCCGAACGAGATCACTGCCGAAATTTTTATTCAATTCGTTGCTGAACACCCGAAACGCAGTCCAATGCGTCTGGCAAGCGTTTGCAGATAGTGGCGGGCAGTCGCGCTATCCACTTGTAAACTCTGGACCACTTTCGACCCGGGTCATAGGTATACATGCCACCCTGGTTCGGGCTTCGATACCTGTCCCCACCTAGCAGACCTCCTTCTGTGTTGGCTTCCCCGTGCTGGCCACCTCCCTCTGGATATTTGTATAAAGCTGCCTACATCACCATCGTCGGAATCCGATCGGATATTGCGAATCCTTGGCCAATACTCTTCTCAATTGAAGACCCTGGACTTGGCGTCGAATGGACCAATTTCCTTCCCCGCCGATATCCGGGGTCCGTTTCCTTACCTCACAACAATCGAACTTTGGGCCCACCCGTCCTCTTTCGGTCCCACCATCATCCCCGCCTTGCTTGATGCGCCGCATCTTCGGGAAGTGCGACTGGATGCCATTGAGCTCGTGGACTGGCGCACATTAGTTCCCTGGAATCAGCTGACCAATCTCGACCTCCTTTTCCATGACGTCCTCGAATGTTTGGAGATCTTAAGACATACGCCGAACCTTGAGGTCCTTGTTTTCAGGACGGACGAGGGCCCAGAGGATCCCATTCTTTCCCCTTCCCCTATCCTTCACCGCCTCCACACGCTCAATCTGGGTCCAGACGGCAGCAACGAGCTCCTTCCCCACCTCACTCTCCCGGCCCTCGACGATCTTCGCTTGGGTTCGGTAGCCAGCGAATGCGTTGAAGCCGTAGCCGCGCTCATCATGCGATCTGGATGCTCGCCAAAGACTCTGAACGTGTCCTTCTATAATTGGGAGGAGGCGGAGTGCATGCACGACTTCATGTCACGCGTGCCGTCCTTTCGGAACATACATATGCTATGTGCGGGTATCACCAGCGCCCACTTCACCGGACTATTCGACTCCATATCAAATGATCCTTCCATCCTCCCCGCCCTCACATCTTTTACCATCGACGAATGCTGTACCGAAATTCCGTTGCGCCCCCTCGTGCAGATGCTTGCGGCCCGCAGGGCGCCGATGGAGGGCGTCGCGCAGCTGAACTCGTTTAAACTCTTGTTCCACCAGGAATACCAGGATGACTACGCCGAGGTCAACATGAATGCGCAGAACAAGGATGTGGAACTTACTTTGAAGCAGCTCTGCGCTCTTCGCTCGCAGGGGCTGCAGCTGGACATACAGTCCAATATTAAGTGGCTGAGCGGGAATATTACCTCGCAAATGGTGAGTTCTTCCTTTGGGTTTAGACGGGGTGCGCTCATTTTGCATAGATTAAAGAGATTGGTGATGACGACCGCTCGTGAACCTTCTGCCGGTTCGCGTTTCCTGACATACTTCCACGAATTTGGACTCATGATCAGTATTTTTCAGATCAGCTGCCATGTGTTGTAGATGGTTGTCGTCACAGATCAAGACGTTCATAGTGATCTGTGTTAAAAGATTTCTTCTCCCGCCTTTGCAGTCGTAGTTCAGAACTTCACCATCTAATCTCGTCTCATCCATTGATGGAGTCAAGTATAGTGTTCTCTTAAACCCTAGAAAAATAGACTAACTTGAATTCCAGTCGAAATTCGTGGTTATTTCACTGAACCAACTCTACACCTCCTTTATCACCGACATTCAGCCTGCAGATGCATTACGGGTCAAATGTACAGTGGCGATGAAATGTTCTGCACGCGGTCGTTTGGGCTCATTTGATGGCCGAATGACTTGAAATAAAGTTTAAACACTAACCTTGAGTGATTTAAAGAGGATTTGCACAGTTTAAACCATGGCACACCTCCACCATTCTCTCACAATAAAATAATTCGGGGTTTTCTGAAAAATCGACTTTCTAGTTTCGTCATATATGTGAAAACCATGTATACAGCATGAAAGTACTCAGAAAATGAACCTTCCACACACTTTATTCACCCAAATTGATAGGGTCTTGGGCTCGCAATTAACTCTCCAAGTTGCCAACTTCTAGCATTTTTGGACATTTTTTACGGATTTTTTAGTCAAATGGCCAACTTGCGGGCCACATTGCAAGCCCAAGATCCAACCAATTTGGGTGAACTAAAATGTGAGGAAGGTTCATTTTCTGAGTACTTTCATGCTGTATACATGGTTTTCACATATATGATGAAACTGGAAAGTCAATTTTTCAGAAAACCCCGAATTATTTTATTGTGAGAGAACGGTGGTGTGCCATGGTTTAAACTGTGAAAATCTTCTTGAAATCACTCAAGGTTAGTGTTTACATTTTATTTCAAGTCATTCGGCCATCAAATGAGCCCAAACGACCGCGTGCAGAACATTTCATCGCCACTGTACCACCATGCGCGTTGAAGCCTTCTTCGGTTAAATCTGTCGTTGTGAACTGTTTCGACCATATTCGCACTGTGAGGAATGGACGAGAATGTTGTTTGCGATGCATTTTGCTGTTCAAATTCCACATTGGCGCTCATTCGCCCGAAACAGACAAATCCCGAGGTTCCTCAGCGATCAGATTATCTACTTCAAACTCTGAATCTGCGTGAGAATAATTCCGAGACGAGTTATTGAGTGAAAAGACCTGCTATCACCCGCCGTCCGGACAGGGGTAAAAAATTCCATTGATTCTAATTCAATGCGACCCGCGCCTGAATCGAACAGGCTTCTTCTGCTGCTAACATCACGGAGCCCCGGAATTTAAGCAGATGCGGGCCATCTGCCACCGGGTCCGTATCCATCTTGATTCTACACGAATAAAACCTGAGCACAACCGGCGGAAATGCGAGGGTGACAACAGCTGTGAAGCGCAGCCAAGTGATACAGGGTGTCCTGGTTGTACGCGAACTCAAAGCAGGCTATGTGGCTCACGTCTTTGTGGCTTGGGCTCGGCTCACATGAAATGGTTCCCTTCCCCTCACGATATGTCTGATGTTGCCCACTAATGGAAGACAAATAAATCATGGGCCTGGATAATTTTCTTGTATTCTAAGCAGGGCGGCGTGCTACGAGCTAACGCATGGAGGGAGTCCAAGGCTAGACACAGCATTTTCAACCAACGATGCTTGAGAATGACGTCCTACGACTACGCTCTACAACGACGTTCACTTCACCGCCTCGGAGCCCGAACTTGATTTCGGGGCACGCGGGGTCCAGGAATGCCACGCAATGAATCCGCTGGAAGACAACAGCAATACACTGAATCAGCTGCAGCGCCTAGAGAACAAGATATATGACGCATCGTAACGATGAGGATGTACCCCGGCCTGAGTTTGAAGAGTTAGACGCGTAGGATTTATGGGTGCAGGCGTAAGGAGCCAGAGCCTAGGACTATACGCAGCGCGGACGCGAGGAGTAGCGCACGAGAGGGACGAGCGCCGCGCGGGCGGCACCATGAGCAGCGCGGACCTGACGCTACGCAGCACGGGCCGGAGCGTACGTCGCGCGGGAATTAGCACTGGGCGCGAGACGAAGGTCTGAAGCAAAAGTAGCGTGGGATGACGAACAGGGCGTATGCGCACGGATCTAATGTTTTTCCGAGAGCGAGGATGCTCTCAGCAAAGGCGGAGTCCGTAACGACGGAGTGGCGTTGGGATAGTGGGCGGCTGGACGCATAACAGCAACCGAAAGGGCCTCGGCGTGGGACGGACATTCACCACCATTGAGATGGGTACACGAGAATAATCAACGAGGGCGCTAAGCGCTGGATACAGGGCGTGCGCTGCAGATATGACGGGACGGTTACGCGGTGGTTATGATGCAGGCAGGATGGCAGGCGTATATGATGCACGCAGGATGGCAGGCGTAACGATCGTATGCAGAATGAGGAGCACAGATGTGGGTTGGTGTTGGTTTTATCTCGTGAACCTAGTAAGATATCACTCTTGGCCGTGAGGCCTTAGGTTACAAGCTCATGAGGAGCTCTACTGTAGGTACTGTATTTATACTAAAATCCCAATTATTCCTGGATGTTCCGGCAAGTTCCATCGAGTTCTATATCAGTCAGCGACCTCGGCTTTGCCTCGGGCTTGTGCTGGATTGCTAATCTCCAACAGTTGGAAGCGCCGAAGTGGGAGCAGAAGGAAATCGCGGGTCGAGTCAAGGGATACCCGCATCAAAAAATTTCTACACTAGGTCTAAAAAGTGAATTAAGGTTGCACCGGACCCTCCCTCCCTATGTGACCGTCACATCGGTCACATCAAACGTCCAAATGCGGGTTTTTTTGTGATCCTTGTCCACTACATGCACTGTTTTTGCGGGTTCTATCCCCTTCTACCCAAATTTGTGTGGCACTCATTGTTGCAATACCATATGATGGCAGGGGCTTTGTTCAATCCAACACAATGTAGGTGAAGCTGGTAAGCGTCAATCACAACTCCCAGCGAATTGGTGAAGGGCAAACCTTTGAAACACACCCCGACCCAGCACATTCAATCACAAAACTTTCTGTGCAATCTAGTGCAGCATAGACATCAGGTTCATTGTCAGATATGATATGATAACTTTTTTTGGTGCTGCATGTCGCCGCTTTATATCACCATCTGACGAGATAGTGTATAAAGCCATGCTTTGGGCTGTAAGTGTTTTTTTCTGTGGGGGATAAGTGAGAATGGAGTGAGAGTTGAGTGAGAGTCACTGAGACAGAGGACTGCCATGCTTGATGCATTGGAAATGTTTGATGGCCAACGGCAATCTTTTAATAATGGATGGCCTGTATTTGGCTGGTACGGAACAAATCCGCCAAAAAATCCGAAGGTTTTCCCCTCAAAAAAAATACATTTTTTTCTCAACCCCTCTAAACACATTCTCAGGGCACTCCGAAGATTTTCCAAAAAGTGAAATAAGGATCCTCCGGACCCCCCCTCCCCTACTAGTCGATTTCTCGGCATCTTCCGGCGGGTACCTCTTGGGTCGAGTGCGTCGATCAGACAGATCGTGCAGTGTCACGGCCATCACAAAGGTGACATCACCGTTACTCCGCCATCAGTTTCCCCGCGCTTTCATCTTGCCATCGTGTGAGCTCAGGCGAGAGGAGCTTGCGGCCTGAGTGGTAGACAAGACAGTGCGGTTTAGATAGGATTTATCGCAATGCTTCCCTTGCGCATCAGATTAGATAGGCGATGCGCACAGCCACCTGCCAAAGACTCTCAGTCGTACCATCGTCTTCGAGTTTTCAAGCCTCTTTTCCGCAGCATTCTCAACTCTCACCTCTAAGTTTTTTCCCCGCCCTCCCGTCCCTTTTCTTTGGAGCTAACGCTCGGGTTGCCTTGGGCCTCTTCATCGCTCTCTCCCTCGGTGCCCCGCTGCGTACGGGTTCGGCCGTGCCCGCGTTCCGATCCCCTCCGATTCGGATTTCCCGCTGCCTTTCCCCGCTGCGTTGGAAAGTCCCGAATCGGCCGGAACGGCCGGAACGGCCGAACCCCCCGCAAACACACAAACAACTATCTTCTCTCCCAGATCTTCCTTTATATATTATTGCAAGCGAGCATAGCGAGCATTCATTACATCCATCCTCTCTTCATATAAATCTGCCTACTAAACAGACACTACCTTGTCGTACGGTGCTCGCAGTCGCCGCTCGCTGGGCTATCCCTGTTCCTTGTTCCCGAACTCGCCTCGCTTTTCTCAAATTCTCTCAGCCTTCAATCGGCGCTACCACAATTCTATTCCGAGTCGTTGACCTGCTGAAGCTCGAATCCTTCGTCAATTTTGTCCTGTTCAGCCTTCCTCTTCCCTATACATCCTTCCCACTGCCGATTTGTGCTCTTCGATGTTTCATCGTTCAATCCTCGTCCCCGTCTGCCTTGACTGCAGATCACGCTTCCGGTACAGCCAGGCCACACTCCATAAATCAGGCCACGATTGTCCGATGCATTTTTTAGGCACCGTGCTGGAACTCACCTCAATTTTGTACCACATTTTCATCCGGGGCACTGAATAGCTTGGGGCGCGATCGATTCCACTCCACTCGAAGCCAACGTCACAATTTCCGCACACGGAGCTCGCGGTAATTCCGGCTCGGTGCTAATCACATACTACCCTCCTCTGCTGGGCACTTCCTTTCTGCTCAATCTAGTGCGCCTTCTCCGGTTTCAACTCACTCGCTTCCCGTGCAGTCCGCCATCATATTATTATCTCTCGATTGCACTCGGCTCAAATTACTGTCGCCATCAAAGTACAATTCCTCATTCCTCATCCTTCTACGTTGTTGCTCTCGTGCCGGATTTCTACTGCGATCAATACTGATAATCCCTTCTCGTGTTCACGGCAGATCGGGCTGCTCAAATGCTTGTGCGGTATGTACGCTTCATTTTGGCTGCTTGGAGATGGTGGGTGGCGAGCGATCGGCTTCAGGCGCCGCAGACAATCCCTCCTTTCGGGCATCCTCTTTGCGTGCTCCAGGCGAACTGACAGAACTGTGCGCCGCAGTCATTCCCCTCCTTGCGAGCTTCCGGCAAGTCGATGGATCCGCGGGTGCGAGGAAAGGTGGCATATCTCAGCTATTGTTGCATACAGTGCCACGGTATGTCTTCGTCTTGGGTATCCGATCATCCAGGTTACATCATGCGAGCAGCTTCCGGCCTGCTCCTTGCGAACGCTGGTTGGTTAGCAAATCCATCGGCTTAGCCAGGAAAAACACCCATTTAATCGGCGTATTAATTGATGCCTATGTACTAGCAGCGAGATCGTTGAACCGTCAAAATCTGGATCTGTGAAGACGAAAAAATCTAAGTCTTGCGACGCCCATTAATATTGTTTTCCCCTCGGCTTCGACCTGGAATTCTAACGGTAGTCGAATCCGAGATCTTTCCCCAGCTCTCGGTCTTGTCTGATCGAGACGCATCTGGATCTGGTTTCAAATATGGCCTTGACGCGCCCGCGGAAGAGGTGAATTCCGTTTGCGCTGGCTGGAATTAAGAGACTGGCTTTGCAAGTTGTATGGCATCTTTTCGTCTTCGACCTAGAATTCAGGTGACGTCTAATTCGCAATCATTCACCAACTCACCGCCTACTCTAATCACGCATCTGCCATGGTTGAAACTGGTTTCAAACCCGTCTTCCATCTTATCTTGACGCGAGCGCGGAAGAGCTGAATTGCGTTAGTACTCGATAGAGTGACTGGTCCTGCCCCGAATAACCTGGGCTTTCATTACTTTGCGTCGCGCATCTCCAAGTCGTAAATTTAACCTGCCCTCGTCGAATCCTGGTCCTCCGATGCTCCGACTCTAAATAAAACGCTCATTCCTCGTGGTTCTTGTCAGATGACTCTCACGGAGTGAATTATACTCCGGCAGGGTTTTTTTTGGAATGGAGATCCCTAAATTGAACGCATTGCTCAACTTGGCTGCTGTTAGCACTACAAACATCTATAGTGCTTTGGCCACCGCGATTTCACAAAGTCGCAATTTATGGAGGAACGCAACAATATATATATATATATTCTACCCTCTGTGCACCTGCTCTTCCGACGGCGCCCGTCGTGGGAAAGAAGCGTTGCAAATTTAGCCTGCGAACACAGAAGTCGGGAAACGACGTGGCGACTGCGTGCTCTTATCCACCATCTCTACCTCCCACCACCTGCGACACTAGTACTCCGCTTTCATCCACTTCATATACTTCCCTAACAGACAATCTACGATGCCCAAGACACTTACTAAGCCCGGACCGGATTTAGGCGTGAGGGTGTTATCTCTCGGTGAGACCAGCACCGAAGCTTAGCTCGTCCCCCATTCACCCGTGTGCTTGCTTAGATGGCGGTGGAGCCGGCGCACTGTCGGAGCTACTCATACTCGACAGAATGATGTATAAAGCAAAGACTGAAGGACAGCTTGATATGGTTCCTTCTCCCTGTGAATGCTTTGAGCTTATCGGCGGTAGCGGGACGGGAGGGTAAATCATATTATTGTCAATTAAAACACCGCTGACCGAATGGTTCACAGGATTATCGCACTTATGTTGGGCCGCTTGCGTATGTCAGTCAAGGATGCTATTTCGGCTTATGATTCTCTCCGTCCTCAATCCAAAATGGGATTCGCTGAGCAGTTCCAGGCCAGCAAGTTCGAAGAGGCATTGAGGCAGATCTTCAAAGCGGAAAGAATGGAAGATGTTAGCCCAGTTGCCTGCAAAACGTACGTTTCTTGTCACACCAATAACTGCTCACTCAGATGAATCACCCAGCTTTGTGTGTGCCATGAATCCAATGGGATGCCAGATATTTTTCGCTCGTACAACACTCCCGATGAGCCAGCAAGTGAATGCATGATATGGGAGGCTGCCCGCGCAACCTCTGCAACTCCAGGCCTTTTCAAACCCATGGAGATTGGACTTCAAGGACATGGGCAGCAGTATATTGATGGGTCCATTGGCAACAACAACCCGACGTCTCTGATACTCGAGGAAGAAAAACTAATGTACCCGACACATCCCCTCATGCTCGTGTCCAGCATTGGGAGTGGTCATCCAGATGTGATCCAAATTTCACAACCACTCAGTTCTAGCATCATAGCAAAAGCCCTGAAAATGATTGCAAGCGATTGTGAAAAGACGCACGAAGAAACAGCACGGAAATTTCGCAGCACTCCTAACATCTATTTTCGCTTCAATGTGGAGCAAGGCATGCAGGGCTTGGAGGCTCAACATTGGGGAAAATCAAGTGAAGTGTCAGCTCATACAAATGCTTATCTGAGAAGGGCAGATACCAAATCCAAACTCACGGAAGCTGTCAGGGTGATTCTAAGTAAGTGCAGGTGATTTACCATGGTTTCATAATTGAACTCCTAATGTTAGATCCTGCCATACCAATCACCGACTCTCCCAGTTATTTCAAGGTTTGCCCACTCCAACTCCTCACTTCACTGGCCGCCAGGATATTCTGCAACACATGACCACATATTTCAACACAACCATTGGCCGACGCCATGTATTCCTTTTACATGGTCTCGGTGGGGCGGGCAAGAGTCAGATTGCATTCAAGTACGTGGAGATGTCAAATTTCCCAGAACCCCGGTGACTTTTCTTTAAAAACAATTGGACATGTTCTCAATTCTAAGACTGAGTAGCTTTTCCGAGATATACTTCAATGATGGTAGCACCCGGCAAACAATCGAAAATGATCTAGTCACACTTGCTACAACCAAACAGATTGGAAAAACTGTTAAAGACAGTTTACTTTGGTTATCCCACCAGCAGAAGGAGTGGCTGATTGTATTCAACAATGCAGATGACATCCACCTCAACCTTCGAGAATTCTTCCCCTCAGGTTCTCATGGAAACATTCTGATTACCTCACGAAATCCTGCCCTCGGGCAGCATGCACAAACTGAATGCAAGGTGGACCGGATGGAACTCAAGGATGCGATCAATCTCCTCCTCACAGCTGCGAGATGTGATACCACCGTACAGGATCACAGGGCAATTGCCCAGCGGATCGTCGAGGTATGTCTCTTGTGATATCTGAAAGGATTTGGACTAACAATTTAGTTCAAGAAACTTTATTGTTTTCCATTGGCTGTTGCCCAGGCTGGATCTTCTCTTTCCTCATTGCATGCTCTCCACCACTATCTGGAATTATACGAAGACACTGCTAAGCGAATTCGGCAACTGAATCGGAGGCCTGTTCAATCAGAGTATGAATGGTCGGTTTATACCACCTGGCAAATCAGCTTTGAGAAATTGTCCAGTACAGCTGCACAGCTGCTTCAATTATGCTCCTTTATTCATCATGATGGAATAACAGAGACAATATTCAGACAAGCTACATTGTACACACCCACACCCACAGATGATCTGCACGAACCACAAGAATTTTTGTCTTCCTTTCTGGACAATATGAGTCCAAATTGGGATTTTCAGAAGTTCCTTGACATCACGGCAGAGCTCAGCCAGTACTCCCTCATTGAACTTGGTGCAGTGTCGAGAAATTTCACCTTCTCCATTCACCCACTGGTTCATGAATGGTGCCGTACCACAGTGAACTCAGGTGCTCCCACAGAACTGTGCATGCACAAACTGGTGGGAATGTCCATTGCATCTGGGAACAATAATTTCTTGTTGAACCACCAACTCTTTCCTCATATAGATGCACTGCTCTTTGCAAAGACTGGAGAAGTTGGTCCCAAAGTGCTAGATATGACATTTGCAGTGGAGTGTCTGAGGGTATATGCCAGCGAGGGCAAGTGGAGTGAAGGAGAACGACTTGCAAAGTCAATGTTGAAAATTGGATGTGAGCACAAGATCCAAGAACGGAAAACTTTAACCATCCAGGCAGCCTTGGGTGTGATGTGCGAGGCAGAAGGCCGGCTCAATGATGCGAAAGAAGTTGAAGAGTTGGTGCTGAAACGCCGAAGAGAATTATTCGGTGATATGGATTTAGATACTCTGATGGCAATGGCAAATCTGGCCACAACATACGCCAAGCTAGGCCAGTTCAGACGAGCTGAAGAATTGGAAAGTATTGTCTTCACAAAGAGAAGAGAGACTTTGGGGGAGGATCATCCAGATACTCTGACGACAATGGCGAATCTAGCCAACACGTACTCACAGCTGGGGCAGTTCAGGCAGGCAGAGGAATTGGACCAAACTGTCTTGAAAAAGCGCAAAGAAATTTTGGGCGAGGATCATCCACATACTCTGAT
Organism: Mycena epipterygia; assembly: GCA_029281465.1. Taxonomy (NCBI): domain Eukaryota; kingdom Fungi; phylum Basidiomycota; class Agaricomycetes; order Agaricales; family Mycenaceae; genus Mycena; species Mycena epipterygia. The sequence continues at coordinate 732,024 of JARJCQ010000057.1, read as the reverse complement.
GACAATGGCGAATCTGGCCACCAGGTACTCACAGCTTGGGCAGTTCAGACAGGCGAGGAATTGGAACAGACTGTCTTGAAAAAGCGCAAAGATATTTTGGGTCAAGATCATCCAGAGACACTGAGGACCATGGGAAATCTCGCTCACACATTCTCGCAACTAGGGCAGTTCAAGCGAGCAGAAGAATTGGCAACAACTGTCTTACAAAAGCGCAGGAAGATTTTGGGAGGGAATCATTCAAGTACTGTCAATACCATGACGAATCTTGCGGAAATCTATTACCACCAAGGGAGATGGGACTCGGCCGAGCATTTGCAGGTCGTAATCCTAGTCAAAAGACGCCACGGGCGGGATTTCAATGAAATGCGGACTCTGATTATTATGGCTCATCTGGCGAAAATCTACTCCCGAAAGGGATTCTTCGAACAAGCCGAAGGAGTTCAAAGAGCGAGTAGCGAGGAATTGGAACAGAGGTTGGATTCCGCCCATCCTGATGTCCTTGAAACCAAGATGGAGCTTGCAACCACAGTCGAAGCCCAAGGGCGCTTGGAGGAAGCCGAGAATCTTGCGAGAGAAGTTGTGAAAAAGATGGTGGAGTCTGCCTCATTGGGAAACAACCATCCCACCACTCTCCGAGCTCAAGCGGTGCTGGCGATAATATACCGCAGACGTGAATGTTTTCAGGATGCTGAGACATTCGGGAAAGAGGTGCTGAAGAAACAAAGTGCCGCCTTAGGCGAGGAGCATCCCGAGAGTCTGGGTACTCTGGCGAGTCTGGGGCTCACGGTGTACGAAATGGGTCGACTGAACGAGGCGCGAGAGCTTCAGGAGCGGGCATTGCAGGGGCGGCGACAGGTCTTGGGCGAGGGCCATCCAGACACGAAGGAAAATGCTCGGGAATTGGAGGAGACGTTGAGAAAACTGGAGAAGGAGCGAAAAATGAGACCGGGATTGTAGGAAAGGGACGGAAATTTGTACATATATATAGGTACACAGTTTGAATTGGATACTATTGTTCACGATCCTTGGGTAATCATCTTGAGTGAGTGTCCGGAGCAAACATCTGCCAGAGAGTAGAATCTGGTCGAGATCATCGGGAGGAAGTCGAGAAATTCGCAATCTTCGGCTCTGTTCGGCCCACAGTGTGAAGAGTAACCCGAGAAGACGAAAGATAAGAATGTCCAAAGATGCGACGAGAGACAGAGAAAGCGTGTATGGTTAACCCAGAACGTACTCAGCCGCCCAAATATATTCAAGAACGGGTATGAGCATACATGCTACAGCGGAAATAAGTACTAAACGTAGAAGAAATAAATCAAGTAAACGATCCACCGTCAGAAAGCTGAGGTACCGAGAAAAGCGAGAACGAGGGTTTACCAGCAGCCACTGCGCCGCGAAGAGTGAGACGCCGCAAAATAACTATTAATGTCCGCTGTTGTATCATCACCTCTCACACCCAATTCCACGCACGCGCGCCAAGAGGAGCGGCCGATCACCACGCGTCGCATCATCCCGCAGTAACAACTGGAATCAGATCGATCGAGGATTTCTCCGCGGCCGGAGGAGGACAGGGTTCGGGTGCGAGCGCGAGTGCGGTGAAAATAGGGCTCGAAAAGAGGGCGACGAGCTGCACGCGAGCCGGAATCAGTTCTGCGCGAGACTAACTGAGGGGGTGTGCCGCAGCGGCGGAGGATACACTTGTCGCTTCCATAACAGCGGCGGGCGAGGCAGCGGAGAAATACGGTGCGGGGATGCTGCCCGGTTATACCGACAGTGCAGGAGTAAGCAGCGCCAAAACTAACTAAGTAAGTGAGAGGATAGAGCCTTCCGCCGTGAACATGCCAGACACCGCGCAGACCGTGTGGACAAACGCGTCGAACGTAGATTCCGCCACCAAGGCCGCCCGGAACTGAGGCACTCACGCGTCGTGATAACGAACGAGAACAAATCGATATCCATCCCAGAAACAAAGGCAAAAATAACACCGCAGCGCCTAATCCCACCACGCCCGGTCGCCCTCGGATCCTCCGGAAAAGCTGCATCCAGTATTATTGCACTCCTGAAAAGGATGCGGGAAGGATCGAAGCCGAGATGGGGAAAGCCGATGAGGGCGAAGAGTAGACGCCTGCGGCGCTTATCGACCGCCATCCTTCGCCCGTACCGGCCCACCCCAGATGCCCTCCAACCCTTCCCAAGCCTCCACTGCACCCAGGCCGAGCTTCTCCGCATCATATCCGGAGCCGTCGAGCAGGCCTCGCTCGCGATCCGTCCTGCGTACCGCGTTGGTGCTTCGGGACTTGTATTGGATGACAAACGCGCTGGGCGGGCGGATGTGCGCGGAGAGCAGGGCGTGGATGCAGATCTAGAGAGGAGATAGAGGGCGGCAGGAGGGGGAGAGGATCTGGTTGGGGATACGGTACGAGGTCGATGGGGCTCCACGGTAGCGCGTATCACACCCACATTCGCGTTAGGGGCGTTAGGACCGGAGACACAGCGCCAGAGCCAGAGACGGGCGCGGGCGCGGCGTAGTACTGGAAAAGCGCAAGACGCGAACAGGGCTCCAATGCGCCGAGTGTGCGTGCGTGTATGGCCTCCGCTGGCTGTCGTATATGCGCGCGCTGGACGGAAGGCACCTGTACAACATACCAATCAGCGAAGGCAGAGTAGGATAGCAGGAATAGCGGTACCATAATTTTATCCGCGGTTACTCCCCGACGGCTCCCGTAATGAGTAGGCAGGCGGGAGGTGATGCAGGGCGCGGACAAGGCATCCTGCACTGCGCACGGACCTGATGCGCGCCGCTTCAGGGATTGCGTGGGGCGCAAGACACGGGGAGCGTACCAGTACCAGGATACCACGCCCGAGATGCAGGGATATCGTCCGCGCCGACGTACGAGCTCCGGCGATGCCTTCTCCCGTCTACGACATCGACCCAGCGCGGCCAGGACGCCCCGGCGGATTTACGACGTGATGCGCGCGCGAATGATTGGCGTAGGCCGCTGTCGTTCGTCCGCCTTGTGCTCGGGTATCGCGCCGGCGCGCATAGGTTTAAACCTGGGTCGCGCCATCAAAACGAAGGCGCAGCGTCGAGACAGCGCTGGGGCGCGCGGTGGCGTGGACGTGGGCGGCGGTACAACATGCAAGACGTTGATCAGAATGGATGCGAAGATGTATGCACGCGGGGGTTATTCTGCGCTGCGCACCGACGAGCGACGGCGCTCGGGGTGCAGGTGCATTATCGCAGGCCGGGCCTGGATCAGCGGCGCGCATGGCCATCGGATTGTACGTGCCCGCGGTGGATTAGTACATCGGTGCGGATGTGGCCGTGGCCGGAGAGGAGTCGGGTGCTAGAGAGGGGCATTTATGGCTTTCCGAGAGCGCGGTGGACGACCATGGCATCGAATGAGCTCTCTTAGATATTTAGGACAACGAGACGCATTCATTGCGAAAGAATGCACCCACCAGCGTATAGCCAATATAGCTTTTATCCTTGTTTAATCCTCGTTGTAGTTCGCCCGCCGTTGTCACCGCTGCAGCCCCATTATCGCTGTTAGCGCTCGTCGGGATCGATTGGTGGGCGGTGGGAATTGTCACTCAGGTCACGTCACCGTCACCGCTGCAGCGCCATTATCGCTATTAGGGCTCGTCGGGGTCGATTGGTGGTCGGTGGGCATTGTCACTCAGGTCACGTCACCGTCACCACGTTTGATTGCCGAACCCCTTTGCCACGACGACGTTTTACACTCTCCTTTCGTCCTCCTCGAATTCGGCATTGAAAATAGCATTGAACATGTGCATCCTCAAGCTTGCTGCCCTCGGAAATCAACCCCCCTGCCACTGGTCAGTAGTCGTAGAACCAAGTATCCTGCTAGCAGGCTCAGCCAGTGCTCTGCTCTATACTCCTCTCCGTCCTTGTCTTCCACATAATCGCCGGTCGTTCCCGCATTCCAAATATTCCTAATGATTACCTCAATTTCCGACGCCCGACATCGGATTCACCGTGTCGTCAAGAGTGAGCGATGTATTCCGAATGCGAGTCCGAACTTTCAAATGGCGTCCTCCATTGATTTAACGTTCACCGCTATGACCTTCTCTTGCCGCGCAGGAAAGTATTCTCGGCGCCCAGACACCACCTTGCCAATAATTCCTCACTCGACATTCAAACCCTGGCACGAGCTCTCTCGGTATGGCTCCACCTTCCCGTTCTCTTCCTCTCGTCTTCCGTTTTACCCTGTCCCAGATTTTCCACCTCCCTGGTAATGATACCGATTTCATTTTCGTACCAGAATCTTCGATTCTGACGTCTTCAGGGAATCGTGACAATGAATGCGGGAATTCTCAAGCTCGTTTCGCCTCGGAAACGTATATCCAAGTTCCATCTCTTCGCCGGACCCATGTCTTCCAGTCGTTCCAGATACAAATCATGGCTCGCGACCTCGCAACGAATTCATCCACGACCTCACACGTGCCAGCGAATCCATCGGCGGGCGAGGAGCTGTAGTGGAAACTCCAAGTATGTAACTCTCGTCTCACGAGCAGCGAAATCAGCGAACCCATCTGCTCGTTACTTCGACTCCCCCATTATTTTCCTAGCCTCACCGAATCCTCCGAGCCGCCCCTGTCTGTCCTTGGCTGACGCTCCCGTGGACTCGCAGGGTTGTAACCCATCCTCAGGCCGTGCTCCTAACAACAGTGTATCAGCCACATGCACACTTTGTCCCCGTCTACTTCTACTGCGCGGGCCTGGATTTCTTTTCTCCCATACTCCTCTGCGCACGCAACCCGTTGTCTGTTGGTATCTGTGCCCCAGTCACTGGTCCTCGACGTTCAGTCGGAGTACTGGCCTCGCTCGAGTCCAATTCGGATCTGAATAGCACTTGTACACAATTCGGAAACTCGATTCTCACCTTAGTATTTATGCGAAGCCGGGCGCCATTAAACCCAACCCGCAGATCAGGAGCAAAGACGCTGCTCCTCCACATATAAGCGATGTGCTCCTCATCCATTTGACATATGTACCCGACACTGACAGCAGTGGGCATGGTGAGTCCGTTTCAACCAGGCCGTATACTGATACAGGATCAGAGACGCCCAAGTATGAGGGTGCAGGCGAGGCAGAGCGTGCGGAGAATTCGACTCCCATGCTTTTTATCGCAGCTCGGGATTTGGTTTACTCACCCTATGAACCATGGGTTGTATACCTAGATGACGTCATCAGGAAAAAAGTGGCTGACTACCTGGCACAATATAGCCAGGATAGCCAGCATAGCAAATTAGCTTAGTCCCCGGTCTGTAGTGACGAATAGCTCAAGGCATCAGCTACAGACTGCTACAGAGCTGCAAATAGCCGTCCATGTGATTAAAATAGCCCCATAGCTCGATATCGTCGTACGGCTCCATAGCACTGTGTAGTACTATGGATCGGACTTCAGATGTATGCAAAAAATGGGGGGAAAAACATATAATAGATATAACAGACATGGAAGGGTATAGAAGGTGTATTTATGAGCCGTTCTCGCGGTCTCCTTGTTGTCGTCACACTCTTGCATCGCTGTATCGAGTGCTGCGGTCGACATGCTTGAGACAACGGTAGTGGAAGCAAAGAGGGGGCGGGATCAGAAGCAGCAGTTACAAGGAAAAAGAAACACTGACATTGAAAACAATTGGAGCGCACAATATCCGGACATAATGTCAACATGCTGTGAGCACAAAAGTCAGTACGATGACAAGTACAAGCAGTATGGACGACGCACCTCAGGCTTGAGGGTATTGACATGCAAGAGACATGATAGTCGTCAGCAGAGACGAAGTTGAGAAAGATATAGTGCGTGAGAGGGGCACAAAGTAAATGTAAAGAGACACACCTGAGGGAGACAGGAATTACGGTAATCACGCCGCACATGGCAACGACAGAGCCGAGGCCCTATAAAAAGCTCTAGCAGAGCAGGTCGGTTATCGCGAGGGGCATACCGATGTAAAAAGAGACTCCCCGAGCCTCTCAAGTGCAACTACACGGAGTAGCCCTCTAAACGTGACTCTCGCCAGATGACGGTCCAATCGAAATGAAACTCCAAAAATAGGCGTCCCGCCTTTCGACAAGTCCTCTGTCACATATCTCTGGTTCGAAAATTGAGATACCGCCCACACTTTTCTCGTCGCAGCTTAGAATCGACCAATTCAAAGTTTCTTCGAGATGACATGTTGGGATCATATAGCAAAGGTCGTGGACAAGCAAGGTGATCTACACGTGATCGTGCTACAGTACAGCCAAGCATGCACACACACAGAGTGGGTCTGGCTCTCAACCCAACACCCCACTATACCGTCGATCGAGACCTTGTCTTTATCGTGGGTGAGCGCAAGAGTGGTAAGCGCCCCATCACGCATCAAGCGCCCATTCCGCCACGGCGTTCGGAACCAATGCCGAGTTATATTTATGTTTGATTTATGTACTACGCCACAACCCAATACCCGGTCATTAAACTCCTAGTATCAGCGCTCATTCCCATGTCTTCCATCTCAGATGGTTATCAGGGAGTGATACATGCCTGCACAGTGATTTTCGGGAACTAAATCTCTCCCAAAGTTCAATGTCTCGACTGCTTAAACTGCTAGCATACTGTACGCCAAAAAAAAAAAACAGCGACGATAATTCAGCCCTCCCTTCATGTTCTAGAGCAAACAACGCAACGGCAGATAATATATAATCACCTTCGAAATCCCCGGTCTCTATCAGCGGCTGCAGACTGCAGTGATCAAGCAATGGTACAGATTTAGCGAAACAGCAACCGGCAGGGTTACCACGAAACGTGCTCTCATCCACCATCTTCCTCCCACCACTTGCGACACTAGGACCTCTCTAGCATCCACCTTTTCTTCTGCTTCTGCGGAAACAAACGAAATACAATGTTGAAGAGGCTTGCCAAACACGGGCCGGATTCGGGCGTGAGGGTACTATCTCTGGGTGAGACCAGCGGTTAAATATGCAATGTCCGCCATTCACCCATGTCATTGCTTAGACGGGGGTGGAGCCGGAGTGCTGTCTGAGTTCCTCATGCTGGAGCGAATGATGTATCGTATCCAGGTTGAAGGCCACCTTGACACAGAGCCTTCTCCATGTGAATTCTTCGAGCTTATTGGTGGTAGCGGGACAGGAGGGTGAGTGTTATCACTATGAAATAAAATAAGTTGAGACTCAGCCACCTTTCAGTATTATTGCGTTGATGCTGGGTCGCCTGCGGATGTCGGTCAAGGATGCTATTTCAGCATATGAGACTCTGCGTCCTGAATCCAAGATGGGATCTGCCAAAAAATTCAAGACCCGAAGCTTTGAGGAGACTCTCAAGAAGATCTTCAAGCAGGAACAGATGAACGATGCGAGACCCGATGCTTGCAATACGTATGTTTCGTTGCAAATGCAATAATGAGTATGCTCACATACAACATGCAGCTTTGTGTGCGCCATGAATCAACATAACATGAACGCCAGGATTTCTCATCTCTTTCGCTCATACAACACTGCCGACGAACCAGCCAGCACATGTATGATCTGGGAGGCAGCGCGAGCCACCTCTGCTACACCTGAACTCCTTAAACCAATTGAGATTGGGTGTGCAGGGATGAAGCAACACTATATTGATGGAGGTGTTGGCAACAACAATCCTACTTCTTTGGTTCTCGAGGAAGCAAGGATACTCTTTCCCTCCAGGCCCACAGTACTTGTCTGCAGCATGGGTAGTGGGCACCCTGACACCATCCAAATGCCGATCAGGAAATCGAAGCATGCGGACACCATTATGAAGGTTCTGAAAAATATTGCAACCGACTGTGAAAGTATACACGAAGACAATGCCCGAAAATTTCGCAGAATTCCCAATACCTATTTTCGCTTCAATGTGGAGCAAGGCATGCAGGGCTTGGAGGCTCAACACAGGGGGAAATCAAGTGAAGTGTCAGCTCATACGAATGCTTATCTGAGAAGGACAGATACCAAATCCAAACTCACAGAAGCTGTCTGGGTGATTCTAAGTAAGTGCAGGTGATTGGACATGGTTTCATAATTGAAGCCCTAATGTTAGATCCTGCCATACCAATCACCAATTCCCCCAGTTATTTCAAGGTTTGCCCACCTCCAACTCCTCATTTTACTGGCCGCCAGGATATTCTGCAAAGTATGACCACATATTTCAACACAGCCATGGGTCGACGTCATATATTCCTTTTGCATGGTCTTGGCGGGTCTGGCAAGAGTCAAATTGCATTCAAGTATGTGGAGATGTCAACTTTCCCAGAACCCCGGTGAGTTTTTTTTAAAAAAACATTTGGTCATGTTCTCAATTCTGAGACTGGATAGCTTTTCCGAGGTGTACTTCATTGATAGTAGCACCCGGCAAACCATCGAAAATGATCTAGTCACACTTGCTCTTTCAAAACAGATTGGGGAAACTGCAGAAGCCAGTTTACTTTGGTTGTCACATCAATACAAGGAGTGGCTTATCATATTCAACAATGCAGACAACATACACCTCAACCTCCGAGAATTCTTCCCTGCAGGTTTCCATGGAAATATTCTCGTTACCTCACGCAATCCTGCCCTCGGGCAGCATGCACATGCACAATGCAAAGTTGATCAGATGGACCTCGAGGATGCAACCGATCTTTTGCTGGCAGCTGCAACATGTGATCCCACTATATTGGAGTATCGGGAAATTGCCAAGCGAATTGTCCAGGTATCTCTTTTTTGCTATCTGAAGGGATTTGGTCTAATACTTTGACTTAAGAAACTATATTGTTTTCCCTTGGCTGTTGCACAAGCTGGAGCATCGATTTCCTCGTTACATGCCCTGCACCATTATCTGGAGTTATATGAAACAACTACAAAGCGAATTCAACAACTGAATCGAAGGCCTGTTCAATCAGAGTATGAATGGTCGGTGTATACCACCTGGCAAATCAGCTTTGAGAAACTGTCTAGCCCTGCAGCACAGCTACTTCAACTGTGTTCATTTATTCACCATGATGGAATAACCGAAAAAATATTCAAACAAGCAACACTGTACAAATCTAAACTCACGGATGATCTAAATGAACCACAGCAGTTCTTGGCTTGCTTCCTGGAAGATACAAGCTTAAATTGGGATTTGCAGAAGTTCCTCGACATCACCACAGAGCTCCGCCACTACTCACTAATTGAACTTGGCGCAGTGTCAAGGAATTTCACCTTCTCCATTCACCCACTGGTTCATGAATGGTGCCGTACCACAGTGAACTCAGGTGCTCCCACAGAACTGTGCATGCACAAACTGATGGGAATGTCCATTGCATCCGGGAACAATAATTTGTGGTTGAACCACCAGCTCTTTCCTCATATAAATGCACTCCTCTTTTCAAACACTGGAGAAGTTGGTCCCAAAGTGCTGGATATGACATTTGCAGTGGAGTGTCTGAGGGTATATGTCAGCGAGGGCAAGTGGAGCAAAGGAGAACAACTTGCAAAGTCAATGTTAAAAATTGGATCTGAGCACAAGATCCAAGAACGGAAAACTTTAACCATCCAGGCAGCCTTGGGTGTGATGTGCAGGGAACAAGGCCGGCTCAATGATGCGAAAGAAGTTGAAGATTTGGTACTGAAACGCCGAAGAGAATTATTTGGTGATGTGGATTTAGATACTCTGAAGGCAATGGTGAATCTGGCCATAACATACGCAAAGCTGGGGAAGTTCAGGCAGGCAGAGGAATTGGAACAAACTGTCTTGAAAAGGCACAAAGATATTTTGGGTGAGGATCATCCAGGTACTCTAAGAGCAATGGGGAATCTAGCCGACAGTTACTTGCAGCTAGGGCAGCTCAGGCAGGCAGAGGAATTAGAACACGCTGTCTTGAAAAAGCGCAAAGATATTTTTGGCAAGGATCATCCAGATACTCTGATGGCAATGGGAAATCTGGGCTTCATATACTCAGAGCTGGGGAAATTCAGACATGCAGAAGAATTGACAACAAACGTCTTACAAAAGCACACTGAGATTTTGGGCCGGGGTCATTCAAGCACTCTCAACGCCATGGAGAATCTCGCTGATATCTATTACCACCAGGGGAGATGGAACAAGGCCGAGCATTTGCAGGCCGTAATTCTGGCCACACGATGCCGTGGACAGGATTATACGGAGCAAGACACTCTGATTGCCATGGCTCAGCTGGCAAAAACGTACTCCAGGAAGGGATACTTCGAACAGGCTGCAGCACTTCAAAGAGCAAGTAGTGAGGGGTTACAACGGAGATTGGACTGCAATCACCCCACAGTGCTTGAAACCAAAATGCACCTCGCCACGACATTTCGAGACCAGGGGCGCTTAGAGGAAGCCGAAAAGCTTTGTAGAAAAATTGTAGACAGGATGTCAGAGTCCGAATCATTGGGAAACGACCATTCCACCACTCTCCGAGCTCAAGTGGTGCTGGCGACAATATACCGCCGACGTGGACGTTTGCAGGATGCCGAAATTCTCGGGAAAGAGGTGCTGAAGAAACAAAGTGCCACCTTAGGCGAGGAGCATCCCGAGAGTCTGCGTGCGTTGGCGAGTCTAGGGCTGACGTTGTACGAGCTCGGTCGACTGAGCGAGGCACACGAGCTTCAGGAGCGGGCCTTGCAGGCGCGGCAACAGGTGTTGGGTGAACGTCATCCAGACACGCAGGAGAATGCTCGTGAGTTGGAGGAGACGATGAGAAACCTGGAGGAGAAGCGGAAAGTGAGTGTGGAAGAAGGGGAGATGTAGGAAACGGATGGAAATTGTACTATATGCACGCAATTTGAATTGAATATCATTCATTATGTTTGGGTATGTAGTCATCTTGAGCAGCGAGTGTCCGGAGCAAATATCTGGAGAGATAATCCGGTCGAGATCATCGCGAGGAAGTTCGGAGACTGACAATCTTCCGCTCTGTTCGGCCTACAGTGTGGAGAGTAACTTGAGGAGATGAAAGGTAAGAATGTCGAAAGGCGCGAGAGACAGAGAAAGCATGTATGTTTACTAACTCGTAATATACTCATCCGCCCAAATATATGATGGATATGAGCATACATGCTGCAGCGGAAATAAATAGAAAACGTAGAACAAATAAATGAAGTAAACGATCCACCGCCACCGATTTGAGTCCGGAAAGCTGAAGTAGCGAGAAAAGCGGCGAGGGTTTGAAGAGGAGGACGCCGCTGTATCATCGCCCACTCATCTCCCTTCCCCAATTCCACCGAAAGCGCGAGTAGCCGCAGGCCACGACACGCCGGAACCAGCTCTGCGCGAGACTGACTTAGAGGGTGTGCCGCAGCGGCGGAGGCTACGCTTGTCGTATCCACATCCGGGATCGCGACTAGGGCGAGGCAGTGGAAGAATACGGCGCAGGATGCTGCTCGGTGGCGTGTACCGGCAGTAGATATGCGCCGCCAAGACTAGGATAGAGCCTTCTGCACTGAAAATACCCGACGCCACCCAGAGGGTGTGGCTAAACGCGTCGAGCGCGGACTAAGGCCGCCCGGAACCCAGGTACGCACGCGTCGCGATAACAGACGAGAAACACTCGATAATCCCTGCCCATGCCAACTTCGAAATCCACCAGTCCCAAAAAGGAAAGCAAAAAAATAACATTGCAGCGCCGTCCCTAACGCAGCCCAGCACCTTCGGATGCTCCGGACAACCTGCAGAGGGGTATCGTCGCGTCCCCGAGCAAGATATCGGAAGCATAGAGTGCCAGGCGCGAGAGGCCAGTGCGGGCGAAGAATAGGCGCCCGCGGCGCTTATCGCACGGTTATCCGTCGTGCACCCGGCCCACCCCAACTAACCTGGAACCCGTCCCAAGTCTCCACTGCACCCAGGCCGAGCCTCCCCGCATCGTGTCCGGAGCATCCGAGTAGGTCTCGCTCGCGATCCGTCCTCCACAGCGCGTTGTTGCTTCGGGATTTGTATTGGAGGACCAACGCGCTGGGCGCCGAGAGTAGGACCCAGATGCAGATGTAGAGAGGAGGTGGAGGGCGGCAGGAGGGGGGGAGGACGTGGTCGGGGGGATACGGTACGAGGTCGATGGTAGCGCCTCGCAGTTCAGTTTGCTTCGGCGGCGTTAGCGCCGGAGACTCAGCGGGAGCACTGAAAACGGGCGCGGCGTAGTCCTGGACAGGGGTACGAAGCGGACGGCCTCTGATGCGCCGGGCGTGCGTGCGTGTATGGCCTTTGCTCAGGCAGTTGTATGTGCGCGTGCGTTGGACGGAACACCTCTACAGCGCACCAATCAGCGGAGGCGGAGTACGATAGCAGGAATAGCCGTACAACAATATCCTCGGTTACTCTCCCATAACTCTCGTCGTGAGCAGGCAGGCGGGGGCCGACGCAGGACGCGGACAAGAGGCTGCGTCCCGCTCGTCATGCACCGCGCACGGACCTGATGCGTCCCGCGTGAGCGAATGTGTGAGGCGCAAGACACGGGAAGCGTACCGGTACCAGGATACCGCGCCCGAGATGCAGGGATATCGTCCGCCAGGGATATTGTTAGCGCCGACGTACGAACTCCGGCGATGCCTTCTCCCGCCTGCGACATCGACTCAGCACGCCCAGGACGCCCCGGTTGATTCACGACGTGATGCGCGCGCCGATGATTGGCGTAGGGCGCTCTCGTTCGTCCGCCTTGTGCTCAGGCATCGCTGCGCCGGCGTGCACAGTTTTAAACCTGGGGAAACGAAGGCACAGCGTCGAGACAGCGCTGGGGCGGGCGGTGGCGTGGAGGTGGGCGGCGGTACAGCGTGCAAGGCGTTCGATGGATGCGATAGTGTATGCACGCGGGGGTTAGTCTGCATTGCGCACCGAGGCGCGAGGCGGCGCAGCGCTCGGGGTGCAGGTGCAATATCGCAGGGGAGGCCTGGATCAGCGGCGCGACATGGCCATCGCAATCGGATTGATTCGTGCATGGGGTGGGCGTGGGTGCTGGCAACCGAGATACACGCGACGGGTGTCATGTCGTGGACGGGTTTGGACCGAAGCTACAGAGAGGCCTCTGTAAAACGCAATCAATCGAAGCAGACGACACAAACAGGGGTGGACGCACGGTACTCCTGCTATCGAAAGGAATAGTCTACGCCGGTTTTCCTGTCCGCGGCGATGTGGTCGGACCGAGTCGAGTTAGGGTATGTGAATCGCGGAAGCTCTGGGCGACTAGGACGAGCGGGAATTCGGCGGAAGCAGTACCCCGCCCCGTGCTGCTCGTGCCGATGACAACAAGGAGATAACGAGCAGTTCGAGGACACGTTTGGTGAAAAGTCAGCCACTGTCGATGGGGCTAGGACGGCGACGCCGTGAATTCCAGATCCGGGACTAGGGCGGGTGCGAAGGATTCACTGAGGCGCATTGAGAGTGGGCGATGCACCTGGGTGTACGGAGCGGGCTGTTCTTGTCGTCGCCGTCGGTCAAGAGGTAGCAGATCGTCTAATCGCGCACATTGATCAACATACGTAAACCCCCCCCCCCCCCCCCCCCCCCCCCCCCCCCCCCGCCCCAAATGCGGAAGTCCCATCAATTCACGGTCTTTTTGCGCCATTCAACAAAGCGCCGCGCTCCTCGACTCTTCCAACGCAGTAGGGCCTCTTCTGGCCCTACCATCATGTCCCCGTAACTCTTCACACGCGAAAGTAGCCCTTACTTTCGCCACCTTTCCGCACCGTGAACGCGTCTCAGGCGGCAACACCCAGCAATGTAGATACTGCAAATACGCGTACGGTACCATATCCTCACTGGCCAACCAACACTCTTCAAGATGGTCGTCTATCTCCCTCGCCACTCGGCCCAGCAACCTCTACGCCATGGAATACTGCACATGCTTCGACCTTTTCTGTCGCTAATGCCTCTACAATTGAAGATATCAAAAGCTGCTGTAGCTGGTAGGACAGCCTCAGTAGTTGAAGAGGATGTATTTCAGTAGTCATTAGCTACTAGGTACTAGTCTGCGAAGAGCGTCGAACGCTCCTCTGGTCCAACTGATACTGTACCATTTCGACCAAAGGTTCACGGTATGTCACCCGTCACCTCAATTGTTCACTGGATTGAATGTTCATTCCTCGGCAATCATGGGAAAATTACCCTAAATGGTAAGCCGGCGGATGCCGGAGCGAAAATTTTCGTGTTTTTTTGACCTATTTGGGCCCCCAAAACCGTTTGTCACCATCACCTGGGTGAAATTGTTCAGTTCACGACCCTCCGTCACCCGTCACGTGAACCTTTGGTCGAAATGGTACAGTAATTTCTGCTGACGAAAATTCCAAAAGGAGCGAAGCACGTGCCGCTTTACGTATGTTGATCAATGTGCGCGATTAGACGACTTGGGGTGTGTGTTTCAACTGCAGAGACCCAGTTTTTGCAATTTGATCTGTGGTTTCTTTCAGAACAATCTGAATTGACTACATTGTATTCCGGGATGTGAAGACCCATTATACAAAGAGAACTATGCAAAAATATACAGGCAATCGGAAACTATAGAGCTTGCAAAATAACCTAAAATGGCCAAAATGGTGATAAAACCTCAAAAATGACTGTTTTTGGCCATTTTGCTGGCTCTCTAACATCTTATTGCTTGTATATTTTTGCATGGTTCAACTTGCAAGATTTCTCCTCGCATCTCAGAGTTTGGCTTGGTTGATTTAGATTGTCCTGAAAAAAATCACAGATCAAGTTGCAAAAAATGGGTTTTTGCTGTTCAAACACAATTGATGGTATATCAAATCAGTATGATGCGATCAAAGTTCTAAAATATTTTTAGGGACTCCTGACCCTATTCCCAACATCCTATTCTGCAGAAGTCATATCTCAAAGTCTCTGTATCCTGCAGAAATCGGCCTGCAGTACCGAAAATACTCTAAGACAAACATTTTGCAGAGTTAGTGTATATATTAGTTCAAGATGAAAAAGAAAACATACGGTGCGTCAAATGAAGTTCAGCTCACATAAAAATACATTAGCTATGAAGCAGGATAGCCATGCGAGATAAATGGCGACGAAAGGTTTCAAAAAGGTTCAAAATAAAAGGATGCATAACGGAGGGTTCGAACGGGTGACTGCACGATTACCTAAAAATAGGACAGCCACTAATTTATCACAAAAATCGTATTGAACTCGATAAAAAAGACTACAAACACAGCCACTAAACGAGTAACTAAGTTGAGGTGATCAAATGAAAAATTCAGGTCGTCAAAATTCTCGTATGAAGTTTGTTTAAATAGACGATTCCTTATTACATAAGTACTCGTAATCTGCTACCTCTTGCCGGTGCGCAGTGTCACAAAGGTCATGTCACGATCAGGTCGCTTGTCGCAAACCACCACCTACGAATTCTCAATTTCCTGTTGTCGTTTCACCAAGCACCACCTTCTCCTCAACACGTGGATATCCTCAGCAGTTTCAAACTTCACAATCAAACCACCTCTATTGCTAATCTAACCCTAGCCATCAATCCTCTTTGCCGCACATTTATTGACGATTTTGCTCGGCTCTGCCTTTGTCTCCATTTCAATGCTTGCGGTCTGTTACAGTAATCAGCTCCCCTAACTTGATTCCTCCCCACTTCCGCCCAATCTCAATCTCATCTTAAAATCTAGGCCTCCCGACGCCCGACTGCATTAGACGCTGCGATATTCCCTTCCGACTTCAGACTCTTCGATCGACGCTCGTAGCCTCCACTTAGTACACTCCTCACCTTCGAACAAACTGCACTCATGACGGTTGCTTATTCGGTCCTCCGCGCGAGCCTCCCGCCTTCAAACTCCTTGACGCGCAGTTGCGGCGCTTCGTTCGCTCTCTCCGGAGATGAAAGATACTCCAAATCTTCAGTAAGTAGAATAACCTTCAGCTTAGTGATGTGCATGGCTTGGCTTGGCTTTCAAGCCCCGGCTTTGGCTTGGCTTTGGCTGGCTTTGGCTTGACAACCTTCAAGCCAAAGCCAAAGCCATGAGTGGGTCTTGGCTTTGGCTTGGCTTTGGCCCAAGCCATGGCTTTTCAGGACAAAAATCTCAAGTTTGTCCTGACGTACAACTGCCCGGCATGGCACCCAAGTTTAGGTTATATGAGAACGAAAAGACATATTTTAAACATGTATTTAATCCATATCATACTCGTCCTCATAATTGTCAGGATCGTCGGCCAGTATATCATCCCAAGCTCGCATATTATCATCCTCATCCTCATCTGTCTCGCCATCTGAACCCTCATCCTCGTCGTCGTCCTGAAGAGCGGACCGCCGAAAGAGCAACTCACGTTTTAGCATACACTTGAGAACTTGTAATGCCTCGACAATGTCCCCTGTTAGACAATTGCGGCGTTTGCTAATCGTGATACCCGCTGAGGAAAATGCGCGCTCGCTGGATACCGAGGAGGACATAATAGCCAGATAATCTCGCGCAAGTGATGCCCAAACAGGATAGCGATGGCTATTTATCTGGGACATTGATCAGCAGCGAACCGAAACGGAGAGGAAATAGCATTGATGACGCACCCCCCACCACTGAATTGCGTCCATACCCTGCGGAACAACTTCACGGACATTAAAATGTTGGGGTCCTGGATACTGCCAGACAGAATGACAGTCAGGAGATGCAAGACCGTAATTCCATCTCAATGGAAGTAACTAAATTAATTGGGTACGTTAATTACATTCAGGGAGGGTGGAAGTGAAAATTCTGCCTGCCAAAGCCAGGGCTTGGGCCCCCGGCTTTGGCTTTGGACATGTCAAGCCAAAGCCAAAGCCGGCTTGAAGCCAAGAATTTGGCTTGGCTTGGCTTGGCAAGCCATGGCTTTGGCTTTTTGGCTTTTTGGCTTGAAGCCAAGCCATGCACATCACTACTTCAGCTGAAGTACAAAATGACCTTCATTTGACGCGTAACACTTTCCATCTCTCGATCTCGCTGAATCTGATCCGAGTATTGCCGAGTCTTCTGCTCATTCGCATCGGATCCCTGGCACGAACCGTCTCGGTCCGCTTCCAGTTCATCTCATCTCCCTGATATCGACACCTTCTTGGATTGTCAATGACACCCCGGACTCGCCAGTCTGGAAGCGGCCTGCAGTCTTTCACCTCGCCCCGCCAAAGACCAAGTCTCCTCTGGACCCGAGCCCACAACAATCTATTATCATGCTCCGTACGTCTACTCCCAGACACTGAACCTCGGTCAAGACTGGGGGACGAATCGATGAATATCAATTAGTTCAACTCCCTCCCTCACGCGCAACTGGAGGCACTATCGCGCAGTCCTCTCCTCGGTCGGCATTCAATCTGCTTGCAGGTTATCTGAATCCTCTGTCGTTTCGTTTCCTCTTCGCGTCGGAATCCTTGGTCGCGCTTGAGTTTTCCTGGATCCTACCGTTCTCCAGCTTCATCGATTTCGCGGAGCAGCATTTCAAGCCCAGATTAACATTCCAATTCCTTACCTGACTCCCGCTGATTTTCGACTTTACATTAAGATTTCCAGCCCAGCCGGTTCGGTCGCACATGCTGTAGGCAGCCTGCGGAGCAATTAGTTTCCTGTTGGCATTTCAGGTCGATATCTTCCCCTGCGCGCACTTCAAAATTGATCTCTCTTCCTTGTTACATTCACTTTGATACTCCATCCACCTCAGCTCAGCATCAATTCGCCGACTCGCCCGCTCGCTCCGCGACACATAATATATCCCGCTGAATCTCACCTCCTCAATCCTCCTAATCTCGTATGCACCGCGTCTCCCTGCGGATCCTGAGCTTCAATTTCCGTTCCTTATCCTCTCCTTCGCGGTGGCGTTATCCCGCAGCACTATTGTGCCCATCGTGATTGTGCAGCGCGCCTCTGGGTTGATTTCAAACGCTCCCGTGCACCGCCCGCTTCGCGCTTCGATTCAATCAACCTCCGGCCTACGCTCGAGTCAAATTACTCTCTGCGTGCGTTTCTCAGGCTCTCCTCTGCCTGCATCGCCGGTGACATACATCGAGACGTTTAAGCCCCGGCACGATGCTTGCTCTCAGTATCTGTTTCATTCGCCTTAATGAAGACCCCATCTTCGTCCTTCCGTTGCATCTTTTCCAGAATCTTGAAACCTCGTATTATGCTGTCTCCGCGCCGGAATCCCGCATGTATCTTCCGCCCCGGAATTGCGTATGCGTGGAAATGAGTTTTTGTCTCCATCACCCAGGTCTGGCTCCCATGGATCTCCAACAATCAATTCAACAAGAGAACCCAATCTCATACAGATGGCAACGGCTCGCATTTCAAGTTGAACTAGATATCCCTGCCTCCTCAGATCTTACCTTCAAGTTGACACGCTTTCCCCCAGACTGACATCGGCATTTCCGACTATGCGATGGAGAATCTTGAGTAACATCGGGAACCCAAGTCGGTTTAATTTTTGAGGCCAAAATGAAAGCACAGGGAAGTCACCGAAGTGCAGCCTCTTCCTGATTGGGAATTTACGAATTTTGATTTTTTGGTGACCGCACATCGTCCGTGGTCGTTTAAGCTGGTACCTAGGTGCTATTGTGACCACCATCGGATCCCAACATTTTTTCTACGAAAGAGTTGATCCAGAACTGAGCGCAAAAAAACCAATCTTACAGCTTACAGAGGCCGATCGTCTTGCAGACGTGAGCGATCGATAGTATGCGCACCTCAGAAAATAGTCATCCACCCACGAGCTCTAACATATTCATGAATGGATAACCCATCAGCAAAAAGCTATTGATGTTGTAAGGCAATACACCACGAAACAACGTTGAAAGAACGTGAATGAAGGGAAGAAGGATCAAGAATAAATGATCAACCGTCGCCGGGTCGGAGGAAGAGATGGGTAGACCCGCGAACGCAGAGCATCGCGTCGAAAGACCATCTCCCAAAAAAAAAGTCCACTCATCCCAATTACATTCCAAAAAGGAAACACTCCTTCATCACAGCCCACAAGCCCACAGCACTCCGGAAAACCTGCATGGACCGCCCTTACGTCCATGGGTGAGATACGTGAAGAGTAGAGACCGAAATACGGGAGGGCGGAAGAAATACGCGCCCGATAAGCGCCCGCGCGGAATACCCTCGAGCGCACTGGCTTGCGGAGAACAGTGACTCCAGCAATGGTCAGATGGGTGTTTGTGTTAAGTTTGTAGTGGGGTCCGTTGGAGCCTGAGTCATATACCTCAGAATACATTGAATCAGCGGAGACCGCGTCTTCGGAAAATGATCTAGGTTTGTGGAGGTGGATTACAAGAAGAACGTACCACAGAATCTGATATCATAAGCCACTCAGCCAATCAAGCGAAAGGAATTGAAACGTACCCAGACGACGCAAATGTCTGGATGTTTGGCCCTAAATCTGACGAGGCAGACGACACAAATAGGGGTGGACGCACGTACTCCTGCTGTCGAAAGGAATTGTATACGCCGTGAATCGCGGAAGGTCTGGGCAACCCTGGTGCGGGGAGAGCCGGAATTCGGCGGCGGAAACAGCACCTCGCCTCGTGCCGATGACAATGGAGACAACTGGAGACAACGAGTAGTTGGAGGACACGTTGGGTGAAGAGTTAGCCACTGTCGAAGGGCTAGGGCGGGCCCTACGCCGTGGATTACAGATGCGGGACTAGGATGGGTGCGAAGGTGGGGTGCATTGAAAGTGGGCGATGCGCCGTGTACCGAGCGGGCTGTTCTTGTCGTCGCCGTCGGTGGTCGGTGCACAGTGTCACAAAGGTCACGTCACGATCAGGTCGCTTTGTCGCAAACCACCATCTATGAATTCTTAAGTTCCTGTTGTCGCTTCATCTTCTCCTCACCACCTGGCTATCCTTAACGTTAGCTTCAACTTTCACAATCAAGCCAATTCTCTCACCCCCTCCTGTTATTCCAATTCCAAATCAAGCCATCGTGTTCGGCAAGTGTTCGGAGTCCCTCTTCGTCGCAAAAATCTCTGACGATTTTGGTCGGCTCTGCCTTTCTCCTCTGAAAATTCCATTGAAATCCTTGAAATCTGTTACAATACTTGGCTCCCTAACTTGATTCCTTCCCACTTCCGCCCAATCTCAATCTCATCTTAAAATCTAGGCCTCCCGACGCCCGACTTGCGCCCGTCTGCATTCAGCGCTGCTATATTCCCTTACGACTTCGTATTCTTCGATGCTCGAACCCTCCACTTACACTCCGCACCTCCAAACAAACTGCACTCATGACGGTTGCCTATTCGGTCCTCCGCGCTAGAGGGTTTCCAATTTGGCCCGATCAACTTCTGGGCAACAATGGGCGATATCTGAATTCATCGTCTCCGACTCCCGCCTTAAAGACGCGCAGCTGGGGCGTTTCGTGAAAGATACTTCAAAACTTGAGTAGGATAACCTTCAGTTGAAGCACACAATAGCGTTCATTCGACGTGTAACACTTTTCGTCTCTCACTCTCGCTGGATCTGATCCGCTATACGAGTATCGCAGAGTCTTCTCTTCGTTTAGCATCGAATCCCTGGCACGAACGGTCTCGGTCGCCTTCTAGTTCATCTATCTCCCTGCTGTTTCGTTTCTTGCTAGCCCTAGAATCCTTCCTGGTTTGTCAATAACATTTCGTGCTCATCGACTCTCGAAGTGGCCTCCAATTTTCCAGCCCGACTCTCTAAAGACCAAATCTCCTGGACCCGAGCCCACATCACTTTATTATTGTACTATCATGCTCCATACGTCCACTCCCGGGCGCGAACCTCGGTCAAGTCTGGGGACGAATCGATGCATAGCGAGTAGTCGAACTCCCTCCTTCACACGCGACTGTAGGCACCTTGTCCTGGAGGAGAAAATATTACATGTTCGCATGGGATCATCTTCACTTACAGGTAAAGCTCGTTCTGGCTGCAATCCGCTATCCCTTATCATTGCGCAGTCTTCCCCTCGATCAGGAGTCAATCCGCCTACAGTTTGTCTCATCCCCCTGTCATGTCGTTCCTTTTTCGCGCCGCAATCCTCGATTCTGCCATTTCATTTGGGACGGTGTCGGTCCAACGTGGGCTGTCAAATACGTTCCGGCTATCACGCGTCACCCCTGTCGAATTGAACGTAATAATACAGTATCCCTCCTAGTCGCTGTGCACTGCATGTCCCTGGAATCTTCCGATATTGCTAAGATAAGGCATAAGCTTCCTCGACCAATCCTCCTCCGCCTGCCAGTTCGTCCGATGATCCAGCTTAAAACTTGAACGGGCATTTATCGTGTTCCATGTCAGATGGCTGTCACCAAATGACGCATCCCCTGACAGTGATCTTTCTGGAATAACGGTGCTCTGAGAAAATAATGTTCTTCCGAGTCGCTGGAGCAACATGAACTGTGCACGGTTCTTCAGCTATCCTTCGATTTCACTGAGCAAGCAATGCAACAGTGGATGTATATGCTCTGCATGCGCGCCTATTGCTCCAGCGGCACCTGTCAAGTCACGAAATTGCATTTCCAGCGGCACCTGTCAGAAGTCACGAAACTGCGTGGTTACCGCGTGCTCTCATCCACCATCTCTACTTACCTCGCACCACCTGCGACACTAGCACCCCTCCTTCATCCACCGTTTTATTTGCTTCCCCGGCACAGACTCGGACGACGATGCCCAACAAATTTGCCAAATACGGGCCAGATGCCGGCGTACGGGTGTTATCTCTCGGTGAGACTAGCGGCTATCTGGATTTTGCCTGCCATTCACATTCACTCATGCCATTGCTTAGATGGCGGTGGAGCCGGCGCACTGTCGGAGCTACTCATACTCGACAGAATGATGTATAAAACAAAGACTGAAGGCCAGCTGGATACGGTTCCTTCTCCCTGTGAATGCTTTGAGCTTATCGGCGGTAGCGGGACGGGAGGGTAAACCATATTGTTGTCTAGTAAAACACCGCTGATCGAATGAATGGTTTACAGGATTATCGCGCTGATGTTGGGTCGCCTGCGTATGTCAGTCAAGGATGCTATTTCGGCTTATGATTCTCTCCGTCCTCAATCCAAAATCGGATTCACTGAGCAGTTCCAAGCCAGTAAGTTTGAGGACGCTTTGAAGAACATCTTCAAACAGGAAATACTTGAGGATATTAGCCCAGATTCCTGCAAAACGTGTGTGTTCTTGGCCTGTGAAAAATCATTCTACTGAGACGTGCCGTGGCCCACAGCTTCGTGTGTGCCATGAATCCGATGAACATGAACGCCGGCATCCCAGATCTTTTTCGCTCGTACGACACTCCTGATGAACCAGCATGTGAATGCATGATATGGGAGGCCGCCCGCGCAACCTCTGCCACTCCGGGACTTTTCAAACCCATGGATATTGGACTTCAAGGAGTGAGGCACCAGTATATCGAGGGGTCCATTGGCAACAACAACCCAACGTCTCTGGTACTCGAGGAAGCAAAACAGATGTACTCAACACGCCCCATTGTGCTTGTGTCCAGCATTGGCGGTGGGCACCCAGATGTGATCCAAATCTCGCAGCCATCCAGTTCTAGTATGATGGCAAAGGCCCTGAAGATGATTGCGACAGACTGCGAAAAGACGCACGAGGAAAATGCACGGAAATTTCGCAGCACTCCGAACACCTATTTCCGCTTTAACGTTGAGCAGGGTATGCAGGGCTTGGAGGCACAACACTGGGAAAAATCAAGTGAAGTGTCAGCTCACACTAATGCTTATCTAAGGAGGGCAGATACCAAATCAAAGCTCACGGAAGCCGTCAAGGTGATCCTCAGTATGTAACAGAATTTGCCATGCTTTCACAATTGAACCAATAATACCATCAGACCCCGCAGTCCCAATCACAGACTCCCCCTGTTATTCCAAGGTTTGCCCACCTCCAACTCCTCACTTCACTGGCCGCCAGGATATTCTGCAACACATGACCACATATTTCAACACAACCATTGGCCGACGCCATGTACTTCTTTTACATGGTCTCGGTGGGGCAGGCAAGAGTCAGATTGCATTCAAGTACGTGGAGATGTCGACTTTCCCAGAACCCCGGTGAGTTTTTTTTAAAAAACATTTGGACATGTTCTCAATTCTGAGACTCCGTAGCTTTTCCGAGGTATACTTCATTGATAGTAGCACCCGGCAAACCATCGAAAATGATCTAGTCACACTTGCTCTTGCAAAACAGATTGGGAAAACTGTAGAAGCCAGTTTACTTTGGTTGTCACATCAGCACAAGGAGTGGCTTATCATATTCAACAATGCAGACGACATCAACCTCAACCTCCGAGAATTTCTCCCCGCAGGCTTCCATGGAAATATTCTCGTTACCTCACGCAATCCTGCTCTCGGGCAGCATGCACATGCACAGTACAAAGTCGATCAAATGAACCTCGAGGATGCAATCGATCTTTTGCTGGCAGCTGCAACATGTGATCCCACTATATTGGAGTATCGAGAAATTGCGAAGCGAATCGTCCAGGTATTTCTTTTTGGTATCTGAAGGGAGTTGGTCTAATACTTTGACTTAAGAAACTATATTGTTTTCCCTTGGCTGTTGCGCAAGCCGGAGCATCGATTTCCTCGTTACATGCCCTGCACCATTATCTGGAATTATATGAAACAACTACAAAGCGAATTCAACAACTGAATCGAAGGCCTGTTCAATCAGAATATGAATGGTCGGTGTATACCACCTGGCAAATCAGCTTTGAGAAACTGTCTAGCCCAGCAGCACAGCTACTTCAACTGTGTTCCTTTATTCACCATGATGGAATAACCGAAAAAATATTTAAACAAGCGACACTGTACAAGTCTAAACCCATGGATGATCTAAATGAACCACAGCAGTTCTTGACTTGCTTCTTGGAAGATACAAGCTCAAATTGGGATTTGCAGAAGTTCCTCGACATCACTGCAGAGCTCCGCCACTACTCACTGATTGAATTTGGTGCGGTGTCGAAGGATTTCACCTTCTCCATTCACCCACTCGTTCATGAATGGTGCCGTACCACAGTGAGATTAGATGCCCTAACAGAACTGTGCATGCACAAACTCGTGGGAATGTCCATTGCATCCGGTGACAATAATTTCTGGTTGAACCACCAGCTTTTTCCTCATATAGATGCACTACTGTTCCCAAAGACCGTAGAAATTGGCCCCAAAGTGCTGGATATGTCATTTGCAGTGGAGTTTCTGAGGGTATATGGCGGCGAGGGCAAGTGGATTGAAGGACAACAGCTTGCAAAGTTGATGGTGAACATCGGATCTGAGCATGAGATCCAAGAATCCAAAAGTTTAACCATTCAGGCGGCCTTGAGTGTAATGTATAACGAATTAGGCCAGTTGAATGATGCCAAAAAAGTGGCAGACTTGGTGCTGAAACGCCAAAGAGAATTACTCGGTGATGCTCATCCAGATACTCTGAAGAGCATGGGGATTCTGGCCGGAACATATTCACAGCTGGGCCAGTTCAGACAAGCTGAAGAATTACAAACAATTGTCTTCAATAAGCGCAGGGACATTTTGGGCGAGGATCATCCACATACATTGATGGCAATGGCGAATCTAGCCATCAAATACTCGGATCTAGGGCAGTTCAGACAGGCCGAGGAATTGGGACGAATTGTCTGGAAGAAGTGCAAAGATATTCTGGGGGAGGATCATCCAGATACTCTGTGGGCAATGGCGGGTTTCGCCAACAGGTGCTCGCAGCTAGGGCAGTTCAGGCAGGCAAAAGAATTGGAACAAATTGTGTTGAAGAAGCGCAAAGATATTTTGGGCGAGGATCATCTAGATACTCTGAGGGCAATGGGAAATCTGGGCATCAGATACTCAGAGCTGGGGCAATTCAGACAAGCAGAAGAATTGACAAAAAATGTCTTACGAAAGCGCATTGAGATTTTGGGCTGGGACCACCCAAACACTCTCTATACCATGGGGAGTCTTGCAGAGATCTATTACCACCAAGGGAGATGGAACGAGGCCGAGCACTTTCAGATCGTAATTCTGGCCAAACGACGCCGTGGACAGGATTACAAGGAGCAAGACACTCTGAGTTCTATGGCTCAGCTGGCAAAAACGTACTCCAGGAAAGGATTCTTGGAACAGGCTGCAGTACTTCAAATAGCGAGTAGCGAGGGATTGGAACTGAGGTTAGACTCTAGCCATCCAGATGTGCTTGAAATTAGAATGAACCTAGCCACGACACTTCGAGAGCGGGGCCGTTTGGAGGAAGCTGAGAATCTTGGGACCGACGTTGGGCAAAAGATGGCAGAGTCTGATTCGTTGGGAAAAGAGCATCCCACGACCTTCCGAGCACAGGCAGTACTAGCGACAATATACCGCCGACGTGAACGTTTTCAGGACGCTGAGACACTCGGGAAAGAGGTGCTGAAGAAACAAAGTGCCGCCTTAGGCGAGGAGCATCCCGAGAGTCTGGGTACTCTGGCGAGTCTGGGGCTCACGGTGTACGAAATGGGTCGACTGAACGAGGCGCGAGAGCTTCAGGAGCGGGCATTGCAGGGGCGGCGACAGGTCTTGGGCGAGAGCCATCCAGACACGAAGGAAAATGCTCGGGAATTGGAGGAGACGTTGAGAAAACTGGAGAAGGAGCGAAAAATGAGACCGGGATTGTAGGAAAGGGACGGAAATTTGTACATATATATAGGTACACAGTTTGAATTGGATACTATTGTTCACGATCCTTGGGTAATCATCTTGAGTGAGTGTCCGGAGCAAATATCTGCCAGAGAGTAGAATCTGGTCGAGATCATCGGGAGGAAGTCGAGAGATTCGCAATCTTCGGCTCTGTTCGGCCCACAGTGCGAAGAGTAACCCGAGGAGACGAAAGGTAAGAATGTCCAAAGATGCGACGAGAGACAGAGAAAGCGTGTATGGTTAACCCAGAACGTACTCAGCCGCCCAAATATATTCAAGAACGGGTATGAGCATACATGCTACAGCGGAAATAAGTACTAAACGTAGAAGAAATAAATCAAGTAAACGATCCACCGTCAGAAAGCTGAGGTACCGAGAAAAGCGAGAACGAGGGTTTACCAGCAGCCACTGCGCCGCGAAGAGTGAGACGCCGCAAAATAACTATTAATGTCCGCTGTTGTATCATCACCTCTCGCATCTTCCTCCCCCAATTCCACGCACGCGCGCCGAGAGGAGCGGCCGACCACCACGCGTCGCATCATCCGGCAGTAACAACTGGAATCAGATCGATCGAGGATTTCTCCGGGGTCGGAGGAGGACAGGGTTCGGGTGCGAGCGCGAGTGCGGTGAAAATAGGGCTCGAAAAGAGGGCGACGAGCTGCACGCGAGCCGGAATCGAGTCTGCGCGAGACTAACTGAGGGGGTGTGCCGCAGCGGCGGAGGATACACTTGTCGCTTCCATAACAGCGGCGGGCGAGGCAGCGGAGGAATACGGTGCGGGGATACTGCTCGGTTATACCGACAGTGCAGGAGATAAGCAGCGCCAAAACTAAGTAAGTAAGTGAGAGGATAGAGCCTTCCGCCGTGAAAATGCCAGATGCTGCGCAGACCGTGTGGGCAAACACGTCGAACGTAGATTCCACCGCCAAGGCCGCCCGGAGCCGAGGCACTCGCGCGTCGCGATAACGAACGAGAACAAATCGATATCCATCCCAGAAACAAAGGCAGAAATAACATCGCAGCGCACAATCCCACCACACCCAGTCGCCCTCGGACTCTCCGGAAAAGCTGCATCCAGTATCCTTCCTCTCCCAGAAAGGATGCGGGAAGGATCGAAGCCGAGGTGGGGAAAGCCGGTGCATGCGAATATTAGGCGCCCGCAGCGCTTATCGACCGCCATTCTTCACCCGTACCGGTCCACCCCAGTTGACTCGTCACCCCTCTCAAGTCTCCGCTGCACCCGTGCCGAGCCTCCCCGCATCGTGTCCGGAGCATCCGAGTAGGTCTCGCTCGCGATCCGTCCTCCACAGCGCGTTGTTGCTTCGGAATTTGTATCGGAGGACAAACACGCTGGGCGCCGAGAGCAGGACGCAGATGCAGAGGTAGAGAGGGAGTGGAGGACGTGGTCGGGGG
The DNA here is from genome assembly GCA_029281465.1 of Mycena epipterygia. Taxonomy (NCBI): domain Eukaryota; kingdom Fungi; phylum Basidiomycota; class Agaricomycetes; order Agaricales; family Mycenaceae; genus Mycena; species Mycena epipterygia. Next base: position 705,007 of record JARJCQ010000057.1, on the reverse strand, counting down.
AATACGGTACGAGGTCGATGGTAGCGCCTCGCAGTACAGTTTGCTTCGGCGGCGTTAGTGCCGGAGATTCAGCGCGAGCACTGAAAACGGGCGCGGCGTAGTCCTGGACAGGGGTACGAAGCGGACGGCCTCTGACGCGCCGGGCGTGCGTGCGTGTATGGCCTTTGCTCAGGCAGTTGTATGTGCGCGTGCGTTGGACGGAACACCTCTACAGCGCACCAATCAGCGGAGGCGGAGTACGATAGCAGGAATAGCCGTACAACAATATCCTCGGTTACTCCCCCATAACTCTCGTCGTGAGCAGGCAGGCGGGGGCCGACGCAGGACGCGGACAAGAGGCAGCGTCCCGCTCGTCATGCACCGCGCACGGACCTGATGCGTCCCGCGTGAGCGAATGTGTGAGGCGCAAGACAGGGGGAGCGTACCGGTACCAGGATACCCCGCCTGAGATACAGGGTTATCGTCCGCCAGGGATATCGTCTGCGTTGACGTACGATCTCCGACGACGCCTTCTCCCGCCTGCGACATCGACCCAGCGCGCCCAGGACGCCCCGGCAGAGTCACAACGTGTTGCGCCCGCCGATGATTGGTGTCGGGCGCTCTCGTTCGTCCGCCTTGTGCTCGAGTATCGCTGCGCCGGCGCGCACAGGTTTAAACCTAGGTCGCGCCATCAAAACGAAGGCACAGTGTCGAGACAGCGCTGGGGCGGGCGGTGGCGTGGACGTGGGCGACGGTACAGCGTGCAAGGCGTTCGATGAATGCGATAGTGTTGCACGCGGGGGATAGTCTGCGCTGCGCACCGACGCGGCGGCACTCGGGGTGCAGGTGCAGGCGAGGTCTGTATCAGTGGCGCGATATGGCCATCGAATTGTGCGCGCCCGCGGTAGATTCGTGCATCGGGGTGGGCGTGGGCGTGGGCGTGGGCATTGACAACCGAAACGTGCGCGACGCGTGTCATGGCGCGGGCGGGTGGTGGACCGTAGATATATGTTATGTGGAGAGGCCTCTGTATTCAGCAAAGCGCAATCAGTCGAGGCAGACGGCACAAGCAGAGGTAGAAGTACGGCACTAGCGAAAGCAATAGTATACGCCGGTATTCCTTTTCGCGGCGATGTGGTCGGATCGACTCGAGTTTGGGTATGCGAAGCGCGGAAGCTCTGGGCGACCCTGGTGCGGGACGAGCGGGAATTCGGCGACGGAAGGAGCACCCCGCCTCGTGCTGCTCGTCTTCTCGTGCCGATGATAACGAGGAGACAACGAGCAGCTGGAGTTAGTCGCTGTCAAAGGGGCTGTGAATTCTAGGTGCGGGACTGGGGTGGGTGCGAAGGAGTCACTGAGGCACATTGAAAGTAGGCGGTGTACGGAGCGGGCTGCGGTGGTCGGTGCGCAGTGTCACGAAGGTCACGTCACGATCAGGTGGCTTGTCGCAAACCACCACCTACAAACAGTGTTCGCCCTAAGGGCCTTAAATCGGGCTCGCCGGACCTTTAAGGCCTTATTAAGGTTAAGGCCTTATTAAGGTTAAGGCCTTAATTTTAAGGGCCTTTTAAGCCCTTTAAAAAAATTCCCACGCTCTTTGGCACAGCCGAAATTACGATAACTAGGCTTGGTACTCCTCGTCTGAATCGACTTCTATCGCGCCATCATCGGGATTTGCATCCTCCTCTGCATCTGCCAGGGCCTGCATTAATGATTCCTCCTCCTCAATCACTCGCGCCGACGGTTTGCGGGCCCGCGGCTTCTCCGCCCCTCCGAATAGGACTTGAAGTGTCATGGGCTTCCATGTTGGAAGCCGTCTTGGCGGGACGGGGTTGATGTCCTCGTCGTTACGTTCTTCCTCGGGTTCCGAATCCGAGTTTGAATGTGCTGCTGCCGCCGCCTCCGTACGCTCTGCCGCCTCCAAGCGCTCCGCTTCCCTCGCATCACCGATCCATTTTGCGAGTTGAGTTCGCCAGCTCTCCGGGCTGGAAACAAGAGCACGTCCGCGCTCACTGGGATCTTCGTCATCCTGATCTTCAAGGAGATCTCGATAGCGAGGAACACTTAGCAGTGTATCAAGTGACTTGTGATTTTTGCGGCCTGCGCGAGGCTTGTAAAGACCTTGTTTTTGATGCTCAGAGCGTATCTGCGCCTTGATCTGGGAGTGCACGGTTAATTAATCTGTGAGGCGAGAATATTTTGACTAACCTTTGTCCGCTTGTCGATCTTTTCAAGTCCGAGTCTATTCCGATGGTCGGCTTGCTCAATTTTAGTCCGGGAGAATGTTCGCTCGCAGCCCGCCTGGTTCGCGACAATATGAAGTATCACAATAGCGAATTGAGCAAGTTCAGAAACAAGTCCCGAGTCCGCTAGGGCCTCCCAAACCGCAATGGGGTCCTCATTTTCCTGGTGATCCTTGAGTTTAAATATAGCGATATATGATGTGACGTACATAGAGTTCTTTCCACTCTTCGACGTCGAAATCGACGAAATCACCTGTTCCGGACAAGTACTGCATGAAGGCCTTCGAGACGGCGGCCTCCTTAGTTTTCTTCTCCTCCGGTGTATCCTCGTTATCAGGACGAGATTTAATGCGACGGTATTGCTAATATTTGGATTATTGGAGGCAGTATATTGGATGAATAAACGACGCACCACGATCAACAGATTGCGGCATTTAAGTTGATTCAAATTCGCATTCGGTCCGAAGCAAGAAAGTTTTTCGAACGGGTTCAGAATCAAAGCTAGGAGGAAGACCGGCTGGTCGCAGTCCTTCCAACGCTTCTCCAGACGTTTGAGCATAGACGTTCGTACTTCTGGTTCCGGATGGTCCGAAAAGCGTAAGAAAATACCAGCGATCGTGAGCAGAACCTGGTCGAGACGTGTGGAATCCTTCTGGTTGATATTCGTACCCAAACAGATCGGCTCTAGATCCCCAAGTATCGTCTCAAGACCAATCCAGAAGGACGCATCTTCGATAAGGGCACAGAATTTTTCTGCATCCTCTTTGAGGCGTACAGCTTCTGTAGAGGTCGCGGCACCGACTTCAGCCGCAATAATGGCAGTGCGCTTTTGCAAGACAGCGAGCTGGAGGGCCTGCTTGAGGATGAAAAGCCGCATGAAGGCGACAAAATGGGTTGTCCAACGAGTGAGATTAGCCACCAGATAAGCCAGAACGATGATTTTCCCCGCATTTCTATCCGCGCTGATGACACGCTGCGATTCGTCGAAAATTTTACGGACCTTGCCGTGGTTATTGATCCAGGCAATTAACGCGGTGGCGTCCTCAGCAAGTATAGCTGCCGCGTCGTTGACTTTGAAGTAGTCACCAAGAATCAGCTGGAACTGTGGTCTACGTCAGAACACCGTATAAATTCGAAACATGTCGCGAACCTGATGAGCCCAGCAGGACGGCAAAATCAACCAGGGCCGCTTTAATCCCAGGAGAATACGGCCCTTCTTGCTGCCACCGTCAGCATCGGTGGTGAAATAGATTACGATGCATCCGTGCTTGAGCTCGACACGATCAATCATCTGTGCGAATTGCTCGCATTGAGAGGCCCCGTCTTTTTTCAGTGCAGTGACCTCCAAGAGCTCAATCAAATACGACTACAATCGTGAGCATAGTAATCACTGTAAAATCTGGTCTAAACGTACCTTGAATTCGGCATTGGCACACAGCGCATTAACACTATCTTTTGAGTTAGACTTCCAGCCATCGGTACTGAAAGATGCCGTGTTAGCGAATGTAGACGGTATGTAGAATGGACTTGCGATAGGCCAATACTCTTATTCTTCAAAACCTTCTCAATTTTCAGCGACACCTCTGCCGCTGCTTCGTCCAGTAGTCGTCCGCCGAGAACCTTCCCCGTTGGGATGATCTCGGGAGCGGTGGTGCGTAACATGCCAAACAAAATCTTCATTTCGGGGTCTTCAAATGTGCGGAACGACGAGCCGGACGATATTATGGCACGTAGAGCCTGCTTCTGGAGAGCATCTGCCTCCGCCTTCCCGAAGGGCATGTCATTCCGCCGGAACGTTAATGTCGTAAGAGTCGATTGTATCTGCTGCTTCTTCACAGGAGGCTCCGGAACATTCGGCGCGTTGGCAGCTGTCGATTCGGCATGCGTGCGCTTCTTCGAGTTCTTGGGAACAGTCTTTGCCTTTCCCTCGTTGCGCAGGGCGGTCGCGGCGGCCTTGGATTCCTCTGAAGCGTGAGGACACGGCGCGGTCCCCTGCCCACCGAGTATGTGCGTAATCCAAGTCGACTTTTCCCCACGAGTGGATTTGACGGCTTGACAGGCTATCAAATCTTAACACAGAAAGGACTCGCTACGCTAGGATTATCCGTACCGTCTTTGTATGCCTGCGTGCCTTGGGTAATGTCGGACATCGTTGCTCCATTGCTGTGGAGGTGGTGCTTGACACATTCTTTACAGTAGGTGTGCCAATGGGATAGATTCTGCATTGTGTCCCCCTGGTGGAAGTATTTCTTGAGGGAGCCCGTGCTCGACATTGGCGGCGGCGGGTACAGATTGAGGCGGGAGAGGCGGGGGAAAAAATAGAAAATTACATAACGTGCACGTGAAAATTTAAGCCCTTACTAAGGTCGCCTAAGGCCTGGATGTCCGGCCGAAAATTTCTAAGGTCTTACTTAAGGTCTTAATTAAGGCCTTAAGCATTAAGGCCTTAGACCTTAGGGCGAACACTGCCTACAAATTCTTAAGCTCCTGTTGTCGCTTCAGCTCCCCAACAGATGACTGTCCTCAACATTAACCTCTAATTTCTAAATCAGCCATTGAGTTCGGCAAGAGTTCAGAGTCAATCCTGTTCGTCGAACATTCTTTGACAATTTTGCTCGGCTCTGTCTCCATCGGAATCCTTCAAGTCTACTACAATAATCCGCGCCCCTAACTTGATTCCTGCCTACTTCCGCCCAATTTCAAAATCTAGGCCTCCCGATGCCCGACTGCATTCAGCACTGCGATATTCACTTACGACTTCGGACTCTGCGAGGCTCGAAGCCTCCACTTACACTCCGCACCTCCAAACAAACTGAACTCATGGCGGTTGTTGGGCGGTTGCTTATTCGGTCCTCCGCGCTAGCCTGTCTCCAATCTGAACGATGAATTTCGGTCAGGTTCTAGGCAACAATGACGATACATGAATTCCTCGTCTCCGACTTCTGCCTTCAAACTCCTGGACGCACAGCTGGCGCGTTTCGTCAAAAATACTTCAAGAATTGAGTAGGATAATCTCCAGTTGAAGCGCAAGATAACCTTTATTTGACGCGTAACACTTTCCGTCTCTCAATCTCGCTGGATCTGATCTGCTATACGTTACAATTTAGTATTGCGGAGTTTTCTCCTCATTTAGCGTCGGATTCCTGGCACAAGCGGTCTCGGTCCGCTTCCAGTTCATCTCATCTCCCGGAGATATCGTTTCTAATCCTAACTTCCTGGATTTTCAATGACACCTCGGACTCGCCAGTCTGGAAGCGGCCTCCAGTGTTCCATCCCGTCTCGCCAAAGAACATATCTCCTCTGCACCCGAGTCCATATCAATTTATCTATTATTGTGCGCCGTACTCGCGCTGAATCTCGGTCAAGTCTGGGGGACGAATCGTTGAATAACGATTAGTTCAATTCACTCCCTCACGGTAACTGGAGGCACTTTGTTCTGGAGGTGAAAATACTACATCTTCGAATGGGATCATCTTCACTTACAGGTAAAGATCGTTCTGGATCCATCCGCTATCCGCTGCATATTATCGCGCAGTCCTCTCCCCGGTCGGCAGTCAATCCGCTTACAGTTTTCTGTCATGTCGTCGCTTTTTCGCACCGCAATCCTCGATTTTGCCGTTTCATTTGGGACGGTGTCGGTCCAACGTGGGCCGTCAAATACGTTCCGGCTATCACGCGTCACCCCTGTCGAATTGAACATAATAATACAGTATCCCTCCTAATCGCTGTGCACTGCATGTCCCTCTGGAACCTTCCGATATTGCTAAGATAAGGCGTAAGCTTGTTCGACCAATCCTCCTCCTCCTGCCAGTCCCTCCGATGATCCAGCTTCAAACTTGAACGGGTATTCATCGTGTTCCATGTCAGATGGCTGTCACCAAATGACGCATCCCCTGACAGTGATCTTTCTGGAATAACGGTGCTCTGAAAATAATGTTCTTCCCAGTCGCTGGAGCAACGTGAAATGTCCACGGTTCTTCAGCTATCCTTCGATTTTACCGAAAAAGCAACGCAACAGTAGGTGTATATGCTCTGCCCTCAATCGAAATGCGCGCTTATTCCTTCAGCGGCACTTGTCAATTTATGAAACTGCGGTTCCAGCAGCACCTGTCAAAAGTCACAAAACCGCGTGGTTCCTGCGTGCTGTAATCCACCATCTCTACCTCCTGCCACCACTACTGCGACACAGATACCCCACTTCCTTCCACTTTCTTCCACCGAATTATTTGCTTCCGCGGCACAGACTCGAACTACAATGCCCAAGACACTTGCTAAGCACGGGCTAGATTGTGGCGTGCGGGTGTTATCTCTCGGTGAGACCAGCGCCTATCCGGCTCGCACCCGCCATTCACCCATGCCATTGCTTAGATGGCGGTGGAGCTGGAGCGCTGTCGGAGCTACTCATACTCGACAGAATGATGTATAAAACAAAGACTGAAGGCCAACTCGATACAGTTCCTTCTCCCTGCGAATGCTTTGAGCTTATCGGCGGTAGCGGGACGGGAGGGTAAACCATATTGTTGTCTAGGAGAACACCGCTAATCGAATGGTTTACAGGATTATCGCGCTGATGTTGGGCCGCCTGCGTATGTCGGTCAAGGATGCCATTTCGGCTTATGATTCTCTGCGTCCTCAATTCAAAATCGGATTCACTGAGGAGTTCCAAGCCAGTAAGTTTGAGGACGCTTTGAAGAACATCTTCAAACAGGAAAGACTGGAGGATATTAGCCCAGATTTCTGCAAAACGTGTGTGTTCTTGGCCTGTGAAAAATCATTCTGCTGAGACGTGCCGTGGCCCACAGCTTCGTGTGTGCCATGAATCCGATGAACATGAACGCCGGCATCCAGCATGTGAATGCATGATATGGGAGGCCGCCCGCGCAACCTCTGCAACTCCAGGACTTTTCAAACCCGTGGAGATTGGACTTCAAGGAATCAAGCAGTTGTATGTTGATGGGTCCATTGGCAACAACAACCCAACTTCCCTGCTACTTGAGGAAGCGAAACTGATGTACCCGAGACACTCCATCGTGCTCGTGTCCAGCATTGGGAGCGGCCATCCAGATGTGATCCAGATTTCGCAACCACTCAGTTCTAGCACCATGACAAAAGCCGTGAAAATGATCGCAACCGATTTGAAAAGACCCACGAAGAAACTGCACGGAAATTTCGCAGCACTCCTAACACTTATTTTTGCTTCAATGTGGAGCAAGGAATGCAGGGCTTGGAGGCTCAACGCTGGGAGAAATCAAGTGAAGTGTCAGCTCATACGAATGCTTATCTGAGAAGAGCAGATACCAAATCCAAACTCAGAGAAGCTGTCAGGGTGATTCTAAGTAAGTGCAGATGACTTGCCGTGGTTTCACAATTGAACCCCTAATGTTAGATCCCGCCATACCAATCACCGACTCCCCCAGTTATTTCAAGGTTTGCCCACCTGCAACTCCTCACTTCACTGGCCGCCAGGATATTCTGCAAAGTGTGACCACATATTTCAACACAGCTGTGGGCCGACGCCATGTATTCCTGCTACATGGTCTCGGAGGGGCTGGCAAAAGTCAGATTGCATTCAAGTTTGTGGAGATGTCAACTTTCCCACAACCACGGTGAGTTTTTTAAAAAAAATTAGACATGACCTAGGTTCTAAGACTGGTATAGCTTCTCCGACATATACTTAATTGATAGTAGCACCCGGCAAACCATCAAAAATGATCTAGTCACACTTGCTCTGGCCAAACAGATTGGGAAAACACCAAAAGACAGTTTACTGTGGTTGTCACATCAGCGTGAAGAGTGGCTTATTGTTTTCAACAATGCAGATGACATCCACCTCAACCTCCGAGAATTCTTCCCCTCAGGCTCCCATGGAAATATTCTGATTACCTCACGCAATCCTGCCCTCGGCTAGCATGTGTTTGCACAATACAAAGTGGACCGGATGGAGGTCGAGGATGCAATCAATCTTCTGCTCATGGCTGCAACATGTGATTCTACTGTATTTGAGTACAGAGAAATTGCCAACCGGATTGTCCAGGTACTTGTTTCATCGTCTAAAAGGATTTTGTCTAATGTTTTGCCTCAAGAAACTATATTGTTTCCCTTTGGCTGTTTCCCAGGCTGGAGCATCCATTTCCTCGCTGCATGCTCTGCACCACTATCTGGACTTATATGAAGACACTGCTAAGCGAATTCAGCTACTGAATCAAAGGCATGTTCAATCGGAGTATGAATGGTCGGTTTATACAACTTGGCCAATCAGTTTCGAAAAGTTGTCTATTCCAGCAGCAAACCTACTTAAACTGTGTTCCTTCATTCATCATGATGAAATATCAGAAAAAATATTCAAACAAGCCACATTGTACATACCCAAGCCCACAGATAATCTACATGAAGCACAGGAAATCTTGACTTGCTTTTTGGATACAAATACAAATTGGGATGTACAGAAGTTCCTCAAAATCACCGGAGAGCTCCACCACTACTCCCTGATTGAACTTGGTGCAGTGTCAAGGGATTTCAACTTTTCTATCCACCCATTGGTTCATGAATGGTGTCGTACCACAGTGAAATCAAATGACCCAACAGAACTGTGTATGCACAAAATGGTGGGAATGTCCCTGTCATCGGCCAACAGTTTCTGGTTGAATCACCAGCTCTATCCACATGTTGATGTGTTGATTTTTCAGAATAGAGAAGGGACACAAGGTCAGCTCAACATCCTGGATGTGACATTTGCAGAAGCATATCTGAAGGTATATATTGATGAGGGGAAGTGGAGTGAAGGTGAACAAGTTGCCAAGTCGATGTTGGAAATCGTTTCTGAGCGCAAGATCCTGAATGAATTTACAGCTTTAACCATCCAGACATACTTGGGTATCATGTATCGGAAACTAGGCCGTTTGAATGATGCGAAAGAAATCCAAGAATTCGTGGTGCAACAGAGAACGGTATTATATGGTGATGCCGATCCATATAACCTGACTGTCATGGGGCATCTGGCCGTAACATATTCACATCTGGGCCAGTTCAGACGAGCTAAAGAATTGGAAACAACAATTTTGAATAAGCAGAGGGAGAATTTGGGCGAGGATCATCCAGATACTCTAAGGACAATGGGAAATCTGACCATCAGGTACTCACACCTGGGGAAGCTCAGGCAGGCGAAGGAATTGGGACAAACTGTCTGGAAAAAGCGCAAAGTTATTTTGGGCGAGGATCATCCAGATACTCTATTGGTAATGGCGAATCTGGCCATAATATACTCACAAGTGGGGCAGCACAAGCAGACAGAGGAATTGGAACAAACTGTCTTGAAAAAGCGCAAAGATATTTTGGGCAAGGATCATCCAGATACTCTGAGAAGCACGACGAATCTGGTCACCAGATACTCACAGCTAGGGAAGCTCAAGCAGGCAGAGGAATTGGCACAAACTGTGTTGAAAAAGCACAGGGAGATTTTGGGTGAGGATCATCCAGATACTCTGATGGCAATGGAGAATCTGGCCAACAGATACTCAGAGCTAGGGCAGTTCAGGCAGGCAGAAGAATTGGAACAAATTGTGTTGAAAAAGCGTAGAGAAATTTTGGGCGAGGATCATCCAGATACTCTGACGGCCATGGGAAATCTGGCCACCAGATACTCGGAGCTAGGGCAGTTCAAGCGAGCAGAAGAATTGCAAACAACTACCTGGACAAAGTGCAAAGACATATTGGGAGAGGGTCATTCAAATACACTATATACCATGTGGAGGCTTGCTGAGATATATTACCACCAGGGTAGATGGAACAAGGCCGAGCATTTTCAGGTCGTAATTCTGGCGAAACGACGCCGTGGACAGGATTACAGGGAGCAGGACACTCTGAGTCTCATGGCTCAGCTGGCAAAAACGTATTCCCGGACGGGATTCTTTGAACACGCTAAAGTACTTCAAAGAGCGAGTAGCGAGGACTTGGAACGGAGGTTAGACTCGAACCATCCCGAAGTACTTGAAATCAAAATAGACCTCGCCACGACACTTCGAGAGCAGGGTCATTTGGAGGAAGCCGAGAATCTTGGGATCGACGTTGCGCAGAAGATGGCGGAGTCGGATTCATTGGGAAAGGACCATCCCATCACTCTCCGAGCTCAGGCGGTGCTGGCAACAATATACCGCCAACGTAGACGTTTGCAGGATGCCGAAACTCTCGGGAAAGAAGTGCTGAAGAAACAAAGTGCCGCCTTAGGCGAAGAGCATCCCGAGAGCCTGCGCAGCCTGGCGAGTCTTGGGCTCACGTTGTACGAAATGGGTCAACTGAGTGAGGCACGAGAGCTTCAGGAGCAGGCCTTGCAGGTGCGGCGACGTGTCTTGGGCGAGGGTCACCCGGACACGCAGGAGAATGCTCGTGAGTTGGATGAGACATTGAGAATGCTGGAGAAGGAGTGGAAAGTAAGTGCGGAAGGAGCGGAGTTGTAGAAAACGGACGGAAATTTGTACATACATGCACACAATTTGAATTGGATATCGGGTTATCATCTTGAGTATTGAGACTAGGGGAGAAATATCTGTACAACAGAATGCAAGTCAAGATCATCGTGAGGAAGTGAAGAGATTCATAATCTTCGGACGTCCGAATTGTTACAGGAGGAACGCGAGGCAAGAACGCCGAAAGGCGCGAGAGCCAGAAAAGAAAAGGAGGTGGAAGACCTATGCTCCACTCAGAATGTGCTCATCCACCCAAACATATTCGAGAATGGATATGGGCCTCTATACAGGCTATAACGCAAATAAGTACAGAATGTAGAACAAATAAATCAAGTAAACGATCCACCGCTACCGATTTGAGTCGTGTACCGGCAGTACTAGATGTGCGCCGCCCAGACTAGGACAGATCCTTCGGATTCCTTCCACGCTGAAAATACCAGACGCCGCGCAGTGGTTGTGCGCATGCCGGGATAACGGACGAGAAAAAATCGATAATCCCTGGCCGTCCCAAATCCGCCAATCCCAAAAAGGAAGGCAAAAATAACATCGCAGTGCACAACCCCAGCGCACCCCAGCACCTTCGGATGGTCCGGATAACCTGCGGGCCGGTTCTTCCCGTCCAGGGATAAGATACGGGAAGCGTAAATGTAAGACGCGGGAAGGTCTGGGTATCAGCTGTGCCACGAGGTTACTCGAATAACGATGTATTGATCAGCCGTATGGCAGAGTAATATATTCTTGATTAGTGGTTGTTTCTACGGAATCTGGCAGTCGTGTGTTCGATCCTCACAGGTTGTCCTTTTGCCGCATTTTGGCAGCTGTTCTCGCCTGACAACCCCGAAAATGGCACGCACGTGCCTTATATGTCAGCTCTTGCAGATGTCTCTAGTGTTTTATAAAAGGCATGTCTCTAAATTAGAGCCATTTATACATAAACGCGCCGCCTCTAATTAGAGTCCTTTTTTATATTAAATCCCCACTATCGCCTGCATGGCCATCAGATTGTACGCGCCCGCGATGAATTCTTGCATCGGGGTGGGCGTGGGCGTGGGCGTGGGCATGGGCGCTGGCAACCGAGATACGCGCGACGGGTGTCATAACATACGTGGGTATTCCGCGACGTACTCCTGGTGCGGGACAAGCGAGAATTCGGCGGCGCATATGCGAATTCGGCACAGGAAGACGGAGACAGTGACACGTTGGCGTACTGGGTGGGAACAGCAGAGCGGGCGGGAGAGACACAGCGCAGCGCGGCGGCGAAGGATGACTGAGCTCCTATAGCTACTGTACCATTTCGACCAAAGGTTCACGTGACGGGTGACAGACAGCCGTGAACTGAACAATTTTGGTACCTGTGACGGTGACCTCTGGTGAATGAACAGCTGTTTTTTTGAAGCTGCCAGACCAGAGGGCTTAAAATCGATTTTCGCGCTAGTCTAAATTTGACAAAAAAAACGGCCTAAATTCGACGAAAAAAATTACGAGTCCAAAAAATTATTTTTAGACTCGTTTTTATCCCACCGTTTTCCCGCCAACCTAGGAGAAAATTGGGTTATGACGTCTATCGTTTGTGTTGGAAATACTTCTTCTTATGGGAATTTTCGTGAGATGATTTTGCCTTTTCAAAGCTTTGACTGTTCATCATTCTTTGGATTTTACGTGCGTTTTGATTATCATCTAGGTCGTCGTCCACTTTTCACTCACTGCTTTGGGGCCACGGGCCGGTCTATTCCGACGGCTGAAACCGGCATAACCAGCAAGAATCAGGTGGGCGGAGGAGGGGGGCGAGAACAAATTGCCTTTCGAAAATGACATTCTCCTCTTAAAATTGGGTGCACAACTTGATGGTCAAATACACCTTCCTGCTCTGTCACATACTTAATGAGGATGATGAGGTGTTGAATCTACAGAGTCCTACAATATGAGCTGAAAATCTGATGCCAGATTTTGCTCACTGCAAGTCGGCGGGAATGTGGAGGCTGTTATTAATGTATTATGCTTATAAAGAGCGTGCCAGACGAATCTGCACAGCATGGGAACCAATTTTTGGCAATTCAATACCTCAGCGGTAATTTGGTGATTATCGTGCACCAGCGGCGGGGCGGAAAACACAGCGGCACAAAAGTGGAAGCGCATCAATGGCGCATCAAATACTGTCAAATGTGGGAAACCATCATACTACCACCACGCCAAATGTACAATTTTTTTAAAGATTCAACTGCATCTTTGCTGTCCGAAACAGTACACAGTGGTTTTTCCATAAAGAGAGAACAATGAGCCATTGCCTGAGAAAATCTGGACAACAGCGATCTTACCATTCTGGGAAAACAATGACGGACAGACCGTCGGGTCTATCAACAACATGCTCTAATGATACGATCCAAAATCCCACATGCAATTGCCGAAAGAACAATGTGCACTGCTTGAGCATTTCAAGTTTTTCAGTGAAAAAATCAGTGAAAAATGTTTTGCATTTTACACAAGTTTTTCAATGAAAATGTTGGTGAAAAACTTGAAACTTCTTCATGAATTTTTTGAACTTCAAAACTGTTTCAGCACTTTTTCACCACATTTTCACAATATTCAAAAAATTCAGGAAAAGGTTTCAAGTTTTTTCACCTAATTCTTTGCTCAAAAACTACTGAAAAACTCAAAACATTTTTCACCAATTTTTTCACCGAAAAACTTGAAATGTTTAAGCAGTGGTGAGATCGAGAGAACAATGGCAAAATGATGATGAACCCCTGAAAGAGCCGGACCGCACTCCAAGGGACCAACAGTAATCCCACGAAAATAGAATGCTGAAAGAGTGCACTGGAAATAGAAGTGAGAAATGATTGATGGATATGCGTCTCACCAATCCGAAGACAAACTGGTGTCAAACATGGCATAGGCTGCGAACACCAAATCAACTTAAAGGGCCAAAGATTAATATGTGGAGCAAGTCGCCTGATGCCCAAATTCTTTTCTGCTCCGACTGGAAATACAACACTGCGCAAAGCTTCATCTGTGTTAGAACAAAGGCATACGCAGTGCCAAGCACCAATCAGCCCGAAAAAAAATAATGTCAGTCAACGACTCCTAAACACTTGAATAACTCACCTAAAAAAACGAACAGGACGATGAACGAATACACTAGTCGAGCTAGAGGTAAGTTCAAAATACCTAGTTGATAAAAGTACTCACCTCAAAATATACAAGTCGTTCCCCGACAAATTCATTGTGTTCTACATCACCACTGAGGCAGACGAATGACACTTTGCGTTCGATAACAGACGGCATCGTGGGGTTTGACACGGAGTTCACGATGCGCAGACCGACACGTGAGGAACATTTTATCAACGAAATGTTTCCTGCAGGTGGCGCTACATGAAAGAGTGCCATTCTGGAGGAAAATACTGGAAATCAGCGGTTGGTTGGACAAATCTGTGAATTGAATGCCTTCAGTTGAGATCGATCGATTTCTCGCTCCATACAAACATAGGGCCGAATGGTCTAGTATAATCAAGCACCAGAGGTCAGAATTGACCGCTAATAAATTGTCCAACTTACCGCCTGTGTCTGGAAACCGAACTACTAAACAGGTCATAAATGGCACCAGCATTCTTACGCATGATTATTTCAATCATAGGTCGGATGTCGATGCCGCTACCAATTCTGATATCATATCGAGCATAATCATTAGTTTTAAATTGAATATGGAGCAGACTAGAGCGTTCAAGATTGTTGCTGAACATGCCCCTGGACCACAAATCTTACCTTCGCGTATGTACAAGGACTTACAATCCTGTCAAATTGGCCAATTGCAAAGCCCATCACGCTTATTATCTCGCTCTATCAAGAGGATTTACTGCTGAAGGTACTGTCATCGTCCAAGGTTTTAATGCTAAAGAAACCACCTCTGGAATGTAAGGTTATTTAAGACAAGAACTAAGAGAGTTGGAGATTTTAGATGAAATAACAAAGCTTCGGTGCGAGGGTGCTTTACCTCGATCGATAACTGGGCTTTATAGACGCAGACTTATTCAGTCGTTCTACGCCTGGAAGGCAAACCACCGAGATCCGGCGCATTTTCATTCCGCAATGAGATGGGATTCATCCCTCGGTCTGTACATGCCCGAGGCTATATAATATAGTGAATGGCAGCCTTATATAATCAGCAAGAAGAGAAAAATGCGGTTGTGGAATCAGAAAAAAAAAATTGAAGAAATTGAAGAGTGCCCAAGGAAACGAACAAAGGGGACCTCGGGTTGACCGTGATGGCAGGACCTAGTAGATCTTAAAGTGGATTGTCCATGAGTACAGGTATTAGTTATCGTCCATTCGGGTTGTATGGGACAGCCGGAATTATAGCTGCGGATATGACGCCACTTACACCGTGCTGGGCAACGTATGGTCAGAACACCCCATAGTATGGACTCCTTTATTGGGAGAGTTAGCCGTACACATGCGACCAGTTTCTGAGCGAAGACTTACCTTTGAGGATGCACTCAACATAGTACGTGCTAGTATGCACAGAAAAGACACGCGTTCTTTCCGTACGGTCCAAATCCCACATCCATTGACCACATAGCATCCACGTTGCTTCCAAGCAAATACTACGCTACTGGGTGTCAGTCATATCCATCTTGTGGTTTAATAGACCATCTCTCGTATGAGATGTTGGAATCGTACATGTCTCTTGGACTGAATCCTAACAAAGATTACCCGAATGGCATACACTGCGTTCCCACCCTATGTAGACCCACGCCTGTCTACGTTAACTTACGTGTGGCTACATGCGGCGATGTGCGGCTACGTGCGGCTACCTGTGTGTACGCCGTGATGTAGACGGACCTTCGCCGAGCTTGACCTACGTCCGGCTACGTCCGGCCACATGGCGTAGACACGGGTCCGGCTACCCGTCGGCTACGTATGTCGACCTGCGTCTACGCTGTAGACGCACGTAGACACACCTCGGCCAACTTAATAATGTGGATTTGGGGCCATTTTGGTGTTCTACTGTATAGGCCAGTTCATTTCCATCCTTGTGCTCCATAGATTCAACGCATACAACGAATCGAAGCCAACGAGAGAATTGCGGGAGAAGGGTTGCATCCAAAAATAGCCAAGAAACACCCACGTCGGCTTGGGCAATGCCCAAGTAGCAATGCTGCAACAGTTGGGGTGCCTGAGGGTTTGCAGAGGTCTGAGGGAAGCCAATGGATGACCAGACAATGCAGTTAACATTATGCACAGAGCCCTCGGAAGAATCGGACGCGCGGCGGCCCGAGATCAGACGTCATTGCCAAACATACACAAACATCGAATTTGGTAAACGAATGTGAAAAATCACACGTTAGATATCTCTTCAACCACGGTCTTCACCCCTAATCTGAATTTATGCATCCATTTCTGAAGGTTGGTCTAAATTGGTTCAGGTATGTGTATATTTTCTACATTGGTCTGCGTGCGTCTACATCAGTCTATGTTGGTCTATGTGCGTGGACCGACATAGACATATGTAGACATATGTAGACGAATTGTGTTTACATGATGTAGACACAGGTAGACAAAGGGGTCTATCCACCCTTCGTCTACGGGGGTAGGCAGACCCTCTGTCTACCAGGGATGGGAACGCAGTGATATACGTTCAGGACTGGATGAATGCTTGTCTAGGAAGGGGTAGAGAGTGCTGCCCAAATTGTGCACTTAACGGACTACATGTTAGACAGACAATGACAACTCGAATTCGTGAAGTACCTCCCATAATGATTCTCGGCATCAACCACCCCAAAATAAATTTTAGTGAGGTCGTTGTGTTCGACTGCACAGGTGTATTAATTAAAATGTATTTGCGTGGAATGATATATGGTGGGCAGGGTCACTTCACTTTCGAGACGAGCGACACTGTGTGGTTTCATGATGGTATAACAACAGGTGCTCATTGTCGGAAGGTACGTTAAAAGATGTCGCTGACTTGCATTCGCTGCATAGATGCGGTGAGAAATTGGCCGTTACGATGGTGTACGCCAAGGATGTAAGCAGAAGGTAAGGAAAAAGATGGTCCAGTGATGCTGTAAGATTAATGCACGTCCACATGATATCTAGTCCGATTTAAACCGAAAACCGAAAACCCGACCGGACTCGTTCTGCCATGCGAGAGCAATGGCCCTAAAGCCCAAGTAATAATCAATACTCCTCCAATTTTGAAAGGGAAACGAGTGTTCGAGCATTTTTGCAAGGTGGAGGTATGATGAGGGCAGCAGTTCCATTTCAAGTGCCTGCGGGATGGAGATGAACTCGGACCCCAATCTTTTTTGGGATAGATACCCACAATACCCACACCTTGCCTTGGCCAATCCAGTCAGATTTTTCGAAGAGTTCTCGGGAGTCCATTGGATAGGTGGATGAGGGGGGGAATAAAACTCCATTCCCGTACACTAGACTATGAATCCCTCCCCAAAGAAAATGGGGTAACCGATGTTTTCCGGCTTCATGAGTATCCCTGTTCACTATCTGGTCACCTACAGTCAGTGAGAAGAATAAGCGAACATGAAGCCCACCAAAGCTATCTGAGAGAATCTAAAAGGCGATGAGTTGCCTCAGCTGATCACCTTAATTTTTTTAAATATTGCCTTGTGCGTTCCAGATCACCCTCCGAGAACACTCAGGAATGCTGGGCGGCATTGGGCGGGCTGATTGGTGGAATGAACATTTGTCACGGCCGTGACACTGTCGGTCAGATTTTGAACACTGGACCCAATGAACAATTGAGGTGACGGGTGACATACCATGAACCTTTGGTCGAAATGGTACAGTACGCCATCGGTGGTGCGCACTGTCAGTCTGTCACGAAGGTCACGTCACGATCAGGTTTTGACGCAAACCACCACCTGCGTTTCTCAAGTTTCCCGTTATCGCTTCACCAAGCTCCACCTTCTCCTCACCAGATGGCTATTTTCAATCTAGTAGCGTCAGCCAAAGAAAAAGCCTGAATTCCGTTGTTAACAGTTATTCTACATCAAGCCATCTCTTGCTATTCTTTGCAAAATTCTTTCACGAGTTCGCTCTGTTCCTCTGCAAGGTTCATCTTTCTTGAAATCTGGACTGACCACCGAGTCTGGAAGCGGCCTGCAGTGTTCCACCTTGTCTTGCCAAAGACTAAATCTCTTCTGGACCCGAGCCCACAACAATTTATTTTATTATCATGCTCCGTACGTCTACCCCCGGGCGCTGCATCTCGGTCAAATTGGAGGACGAATCGGTGAATAGCGATTAGTTCAAATCCCTCTCTCACGCGCAACTAGAGACACTTTGTTCTGGAGGTGAAAATAATACATCCTCGCATGGGATCATCTTCGCTTACAGGTAAAGATCGTTCTGGCTCCGATCCGCTATCCGCTGCATATTATTCTGCAGTCTTCTCCTCGGTCAGCATTCAATCCGCCTGCAGTTTATCTGAACTCCCTCTCATTTCGTTCCGTTTCTCTTCGCGCCGCAATCCTCGCTTCCCCCCTTCCATTTTTCTGCATCCTGGAGTTCTCGAGCCTCATCAATTTCGCAGAGCAGCCCGTACGCTGACGTTCCCCTCAGATGTGGATTGTCATATGAGATCCGGTACTCCTTCTTAAATTCCAAGTTCACATTCATATTTCTTTCCTTCTAATCACGGCCCTGCCTGCCTGGGTAAATAACGCAGGACATGTATTCTTCCCCAGATTTCAACTCCCAATCAACTCCACAGGCATTCCTTCTCAGATCGCACATTGATATTTCTTTGTTCTCGGATCAACGCTAGTAGCCTTCAAGTCGATATCTATCCCTGCTCGCATTTCAAATGGATATAACCATTTCCCCCCCAGATCCCAAGACTATAACATATCCTGCCCCCTCCTCGTCGGCTGTGCACTGCGTGCCCCTCCGCGTACCTTGGGTTCCGATTTGCAACCTCACTCCTGCGCGGCAGTATTATTTTCTAGGTGCGTATCGTGGTTACAGTGCATCTCCGAGGTGTATTCGAACGCTCATGTACACTGTCCGCTTCGCGCTTTCATTCAATTCACCTGCCGTGATCCACAGCATCCCCACCTCCTGGCGCGGCGGCCCCATCACACTCACCATCCGCGTAAACAACGCCACGCACTACACGTTCTCATGCTCGGCGCTTTTCCCGCGACGATTCTCAGTGGCTGCGTAGGTCCGTTTACCGGTACGTCTTCTTGCTATGTATGATCTCCAGCTTGGATATGATACTTGAAGTTGATATCATGATTCATGGCAGGTGCGCTGGTGGGCGCGTACGCGACGGCGAACAACGGGAGTGGGACTACGCCGGCGTATATCTCGCACTGGCGATACACAGGTATCGCGCAGCAGATCGATAACGACTCGTTCGTGCCTTCGTGGTAGACGGAATGTCAAATAGGATTGTCGAATGTAGAAGTTTGGTAGAATGTTTTCGTGTTGATTCACGAAAAAAAATATTCTGATGAGATTACGCACTGTGGTAGGGTCGTATGGCCGGCGTGTGGAAACTCAACCACACGCTGGTTTCGGCTTTAGGGCAATTTATTTTTATCTTGCTTACATGATTTGTTTTGTCAGTAAATACGCGCCCACGGCGCTAGAAATAACATCCCTTACCTCTTACGCTCATTTGTGTGAGCCAGTGTGACCTAGTGCCTAATCTCCGTGCCTCTCGTGTCTTTACCAGTGAAACTACCAAGTCCTCGGAGTGTCCACTACGACGTAGAAATCCCCCGACGACCTCGATCCATCTCGACACTCTCCCACGTCACTTTCCACGACCTACCGATACCCTCTTGCACCGCGCGTTTTTGACTATACCCACAAGCCGATTTTCCCAACACCATCCCTAAAATTTCGTTCTAAAACCGACGGATCACCGACTCAAACCAACGAGCCGCACGAAGAACTCCACCCTTCTTCAGCACTGAGATGGAGCGAAACTTGGGACATAAACTGGGACATCGTTCGGAGTATATACTAGAAGAATGGGACTCAGGACGATGGGACTCGGCTAATTGCGTACCGATTCTGCCATCAATTGATCATCAGTATCGGCAACTGGTCGGCATGCTGGGGGAAGGCTCCCCAGGCCCCACCCTTTCGCTGGCGCTGCCCTTTCCGTTGGTACGTGGCCTTTTTCGCTGACGCGAAACCTTTTCAATTTTTTCTTGCATGTTTTAACAGCTAATTATGATTTTCTTTGGTTACATGGGAGACCCCCGCAGACCCCCCTTGTCGCTCACCACTGAGCCCGCTGCGCGGAGCTTTTCGCTCGTCGCTGGGCCCACTGCATGGTGCTACCGCTCGCCGCGGGGCCCACTGCGTGGTGCTTATGCATTCGGCGCTTGCGGCACCTGCGCAGCGGAGTTTAAAATTATCTGATGCGCCGCTATCCGAGTCCCATTCTTGATCGTTAAGCGAGCTAAGCGACATATTAGCTGGTCTCGTCATGAGTCCCATTCTTCTCCTCGCACCTCCATCGTTCGTTCGGGGAGCTGGAGGTCTCTCGTGGCAGAGTCGCAAATCAATCACTGCGACTGCGTTCTAGATGAACGTCGGCTACAGGTGTCTACGTATTCTTACGTGGGTAGCCGACGGGTAGCACATGATGTAGACGCATGTAGATACATAATTACCCATCGGCTACCCACGTAAGAATCCGTAGACACATGTAGCCGACGTTCAGCTATACAGGGTCGGAACGCAGTGAATGGTGACACTCAATCTGCAGCGTCAAGACCTACCATACGCGATGCTCCCAGTCTCGATTACGTTCCGGGCCACGAATCGATGAATATTAATCGCGATGTCGATGATTAATATTCTCTGGTCCGAGCCCGAACCTCCGTCGTCACCCTGGCCGCGGCGTTTCGTCCAATTTTCCACCCAACAGCTTACATAACACTCGACGCCAAATTCTCTCCTCAAGTCCTTTTACGCAAAGTCGCGATCACAGGGAACGAGCAACTAAAAAAAAATCCGTACGCTACTAATATTGATATCCTCCAGTCTCCACATCGTTCGGTATCGAAATTCTGGTCTCGTTCCCTTCGAGCATATTCTCATTACGGTTTGGTAGAAAGAGCGGAGAGATGTATCTGAATGGTAGTTCTACTTCAATAGAGGTTTAAGTCAACATCAATTTAACTATCAACTCGCTGCAGCAATCATTTCCAAAAAAAAGCTTTTTAAAAAACGGAATGCTATTAGCAAGGTGGGGCTGCCGCCCGTTGCCGTTCCGTGAAAGATTTTCTACAACCCTCGACGGCACGGCTGTATACTCTGACGACCCGTTGAAAAACAGCCTCCACGGCCGTTCAAGGGCTCAAATGGGATTTAATTTAGATGCATATGGTATGGACCTTGGTGAGTATTATGTATTCAACGAAGATTGAGCAATGGCACAAAGTGCCAAATACCGGAAACTGAGATTAGGCAAGCTCCCCCATTTCTTGTAGCCGGGCACTGGCATACAAAAACATATTAAAGAGAGACACCACAGGCTCCCCTGGACTCCATCAAGGGTGAATGGCCAGTGATTGACAGATTGATCACGCCAATCAAGTCCACACCAGGCCAAATTCTACCGCCATACCGACGGTTCCGCCCCGCGGTTGCCTTAGAGTGCACGAACAAGGAACGGCAGTAACACGAAAGTGGCGTGCATTGGCACGGCGATGGCGTGGCAGATATAAAATACACAAAGACGGGGGGGGGGCAAAACCCATGGTAGGCGAAATCAAACTGCCGTTAGGGCAGGTGAACGGCAGTGATCTGGGCACCTACCTGGCAGACGAGTTCGGAATACATGTGGGATCATTCATCTGTCAAAAGGTGGGATCGTAGTTACGTTGACCGTGAGATCATTCATAAATGTCGGCCAACCGAGAAATTCCCATCAAGATTGTCTTTGTTCCTCTTCTACCTACACTGCGTCGTCATGCCGATGAATTGTGTTTGCTCCGCCTGCCACAGGAAGAATGGTCTAGCAGGATCCCAATTTCAAATTCAACCCGGCAAGCTCATGAAAGACTGAGGCCCAACAACAGCTTCTAAAAGACTACAATGACGGGGACTCGGAGGAGGCGTCGTGTTGATCTGACCATTTGCGGGTGAAGGACGGCGGGTCAACCTTCCTTTCTTGAATGATTGATATGTCTGACGTATCAGAAGAGTCTTGTATTAATACAAGGTAGTGGGACAACAAGTACTCCATAATATCGGAGTGTTCGCCGCATGCGAATTTTCCCATGAATGTTCTGATTCTGTTTTATGAAAGCTCGGACATGTGATCGTGTTTGGAACAAAGAACAGACAGATTTTTTGGCCGTCGCTGCGTAGGGTTTCATGGTCGAAATACGGCCATAGTACAACACTGGATTGATACTGCCATTGGTAGTGCCTTCATACTCCACAACCAGGCTAACGGCAGTCTCAGCTTACCTGCCATGGGTTTTGCCCCCTCTAAAACTTTGAAGTACCTTAAAATCGGAGTACTACAAGGACTTTAATTTACATCGACGATGTTCTGACTGTGCTAGAGCACATTCCAAGAATATTTTCACTCGTTTGTTTATATCTAGATTGGTTTCAAGCAAATTCATTAAGACTCCATGGAAATTCGAGAATTCTTTCAAAACATCCCAAACAGTATTTTTTTCCAGCTCGTGCCTTTGGTATCGGCAATGGCTGTATATTAAATGCGTTTTTAATCCTCCAACTATGTTGAATGGGTGCGGCTAAAGTTTTTCAAGGTTTGAACTTGAACATGTGATATTTTCTCCAAAAGTGTTATATGAAGGGCGGTACATGTCAACTGCAGTGACCTGCGAAGGCAGTTGACAGGCAGTTGAACAATAGCTCTTTATACTGCCTGTCAACTGCCTGTCAACTGCGTTACAGCAGATGGCGTGAACCTCCTCGGACCCTTGTGATATACGGCACCACTGTCACTAATTATGGATTGAATGTCCCCGTCAGCTGTCATTGCTTGTCATCGACAGCTTACAGCAGGCTGTTACTTTGTTTTATTAGTGCGCGCTATCCAGACTCTGCTTGCCGTTGACCAGCTTCCGCAGTCCACTTCGCCATGCCCATAGAACTTCCCTCTGCTAGCCCAAGACAGACTCCAGTTCCAACCACGGAGGGCACCCTACCCACTGCCTCTAACACTATCGAGACCACCCTGGCAGTAGTCAGGGACGCAGATACTGCTGGTACAGCTACGGATGATCTCTTACTTGCCGAAACTCTCCGCGACTGCCTCGCATCCCTACCACAATCGTCGCTGCTCTCACCCCCACCCGAGCTCAATGATGATTCTGAAAGGAGTCCCTCATCGATAACTGATCAGTCTGATCAGGCCAACGAACAAGAGCCAGAGGTGGTCCAGATCGCAAAGCTTTTGCGCAGGAGTCTGTATATCATGGCGGGACTTGGTGACCCCTTGGGTGTATATCAAAACTCCTCCTCAGAAGATAATGCTCCCTTTGCCACTGTAAGTTATTTAGCCTCTCACCTACTGTCATTTATCGAGGAATGATTGCATGCCCAGGATAATAATGTCACGGAGATACTGCGAGATGGTTTATACGCCGTTTTGGCTATGCAAACTATTCTTGATCAGCGACGTGCCCTAGAGGTCGATTCTCCTAACGTCGAGACCTCGTCGAATCCAGAGCCCCAGACAACCTCTAAATTCGTACTTGGAAAGGTCACACTCGCTCAGCTCATGGACATCACAAATGGTCCGCCATGGGGAAATGATCTTATGAAGCCACTTTGCGAGGCGCTGTACACGGAACCTTTCGAGGAAAATAACACGACGTACCTCGTATGCATAGCGGAATCTTACCTCATCGTGGCTTATTCTGACAACGCGGTTAAAACACCCGAGGAATATATCAGCCGCATTCAGTGTCTTGTCGGTTTCCTAGAACAGACTAGAGGCAACGGCACAGTGACAGAGTTTCTCGACATTGTTCGTGCTCAGATTCCGGGGTGGACGCTCGGTGAGAAAGAGGCAAGTTTTTATTGGGTCAAATAAACTAGTGACTAAGGCATGAATCACACAGTACACCAATGTCCTCTATGGTTTTTGGGTTTTATTTCACTCGCCTATGTGGACGCCAGACAGCGGTGCTACATTCAGAAACAAAATCGACGCCATTTTCCCCCCTTTGAAAAAGCACAGACAGTCCCTCTCTTTCTCTGTGACGCTATCCGATATCTTTGCTGCTGGGTTGGAAGTATATCCCACCCATTTTATCCACGAGCATCTCCTCATCACGGGCAATGAGGTCAAGATATTTTGTCCATCGGTGGATCAAATTAAGGCACTGGGAAAATTCGCCACCAACCGCGCTGCAATGTGAGCTACCTAATGATTCCTTGCGGACATCTCAAAGTAACTCATGCCTGGTAGTGCTCTGGGAATTGGCAGCCTAGGTGAAGAGATATTCTGTTCACTATACATGCTCTATGGAAAGAAGAAAGAATTTGATAGGGCTCGCTCCTTTCAGCTCCTCCCCAAGGACAATCAAGAAAGCCACGAGTTTTTCCTTACCATGGCGCTCGAACGTTATGCTGTCATCAAAGAGACAAAACCTCAAGTGAGTGAGTTCCTGTCGCTCTGGATCGATCTTATGTGTGCCCTAGGTACTCGCCAGTCGTGTTTTGGCTTTAAACAGTCTTATTCGTTATCGTCGCTCCTGGGTGGTATCTCTGATCCGGGACATGAAGAATAACCAGCGGGAGCAGCCATTTTTGTTCTGGGGAAGCATAGTGGCTTTCCTATTTGGCATATGCACAGTTATACAAACTGTAGCGTCTGTCTGGTCTCTCCAGCTTGCATTGGTAGCATCCTAGGACTATAATTGGATGAAACGGTCCGCAAGCTGGAGGAGCTGCGGAAAGCGAGTGAGGAATGAGCGAGGCCGTAGTATCGATCGGAAAACCGTATGTACTCACTATGCTACGCAATCAGATTTCATCTCGAGGATGTCGTAAGAGAATAAGGAAACGCGGGCGCTAAAAATACAGATGTTTTGGATTTGTTATTTTGCGTGGAAGGCCCCAAGACGAGAAGGAGCACGGTGGGTCGGGGAGCAGCGAGAGAGGGACAAGCAGCGTGGAGGACTCGCAGCCTGCACCGGTTCCCTGCCCAGCCGTCGCAGACCGCGCACGCCACGACGCCGACGCGCGAGGGCTCGCCCGGAAACAGAAAGACTAGGACGCCCCGGAATGGCAAGAGGGTACGTGCAGCCGAGGTAAGATTGAAACGTACTCTGCAGTGCGAGGCGCCGACCGCGAAGTTAACTATGTCTGAGCTCGCATGAACTCGGGGTAGCTAGATCTCCACCTCGCAGGCCTCCCGCCCGAAGATACACAAAACCTTCTGCGCTGAAAATGCGTGACGTGTACAGAAAATGCGTGCGGGACGCACATCACGCCACTGAGCGACGTCCGGAGCCCAGGCACCGTTCGCAGGTAGCGAAAAGGAAAACACTCTTTCGGGCCGCAGAGCATCGCCCCAAAATTCAGCCACAGAGTCTCCCAAACAAAACACGTTCATCCCTGACAGGAAATGCCATTTCGTCCGACCGTATAATGCCACCGCACTTCGGTTCCTCCGGAAACGCTGCATAGACGTTGCTCTCGTCCTCGAACTGGATGCGATAAGTGTCCAACGCGAAGTGCAAGAATCCGGTGCAGGCGAATAATAGGCGCCCGTAAGCGCCCGCGCCGAATTCCCTTCGCTCGCACTGGCTTACCATAGACGGCTGTCCAGCCTTCACAATTCTGGGCTGGGGATGCGGGAAGAGTCCGCGCAGTTTGCCCGGGGGAGCCGAGGGCCCCAAGATATGTTGCTGTTGGGTCCTGCGACTCCTACGTGAAGCGGGGCGGCGCGAACGGCGAATTGGCGATAAGGGAAGCAGGGCAGCACGGACCATGGTGGTGGAGATGTGCGGGGCGTAGATACATGTAGGAGGAGGCGATGCACAGGGACAGGCCAGCGCTCCGCGGGTCTGCGTGTCTCGTAGCCGCTTTCGGTGCGCGGGCGCGTGCTTGATTGAAGACATGTAGATACCTGTACATGGTGAATCAGTCAGCGGATACGCGGCGTACAGGAGGAGATGAACCTATTCTTGCTATTGAAAGGAGGTAGAGACAGCATGCGCGGTCGCCAATAAGCAGCCGCGATCAGCTAGGGGGCGGCGGACAACGAGGACCGCGAAGCACCGGGACGAATCGCCCTGGGCATGACATCGAGAAGGGCAGCGGACCGGGACGAGCAGCCCGCGCTGAAGCGGGAACAAACGCTCGGCAATTGGACACGAGAATGCTGGTGCAGATCGGGGGAATGAGCCCCAACGTTGGTAAGCGGCGTGCTACGAGCTAACGCATGGAGGAAGTCCTAGGCTAGATATAGCATTGTTAACTAACGATGCTTGAGAGCAACGTACTGCGCTCTACAACGACGCTCACTTGACTGCCTCCGAGCCCGAGCCCGACCTCGGGGCACGCGGGGTCCAGAAATGCCACGGAATGAATCGGCTGGAATGCAACACATTGAATCAACTGCGGCGCCCAGAGAATAAGATATATGACGCACCGTAACGACGAGGATATACCCCAGTCTGAGTTTGAAGAGTTTGACGCGTAGGATTGATGAATGTAGGCGAATGGAAGCGGAGCCTCTGGGGCTATACGCAGCGCGGGGGTGAAGGTTAGCGCACTGGAGGGACGAGCACAGCGCGGGTGGCACCATGAGCAGTACGGTACTATAAGCAGTGCGGACTGGATGCTCAGCAGCACGGGCTGGAGTGCACGTAGCGCGGGAATTGGCGCTGGGAACGAGACGAAGGTCGGGAGCGAAAAAGCAGCATGGGATGACGAGCAGGGCGCATGCGCGAGCCTAACGTTTTTCTGGGAGCGAGGATACTCAGCAAAGGCGGGACGACGGAGCGACGTTGGAATAGTGGGCGGCTGGACGTACAACAGCAACGGAGAGGGCCTCGGACTAACCATTGAGATGAGTACACGAGATTAATCGACGACTCGGACGCTAAGCGCTGGATACAGGGCGCGTGCGCTGCAGTGTGACGAGTGCGATGTCGCAAGATGGCAGGCGTAACGACGCTGAATGAGGAGTGCAGACGTGGCTTGGAAGCGCCGAACTTGAGCTGGGGGAGCAGAAGAAAATCGCGCGAGAAAAGGTCGAGTGCGTCGAAGACAGATCGCAGTCAGAGTCAATTCGTGGTGGTGGTCAGTGCACAGTGTCACGGCCATCACAAGGATGACATCACCGTTACTCCGCCTCGGAGTCCATCACCTTCCCCGCCAAGCGCTTTCATCTTGCCACCGCGTACGGCCGCCGCTCGCTGTTCCCTGTTCCCGAACTCGCCTCTCTCAGCCTTCGCTATTCAATCGGCGTTACCACAATTCTATTCTGTTAATTCTGTCTTGTTCAGGCTTCAGGCTCTTCCTTATACTACGACCTCCCCACCGCCGATTTGTGCTCTTCGATGTATCAGTTGTCTTCATTCAACCCCTTTCCCCCTGCCTTAATCGCAGATCATAGTCCCACATCACACCTCTGGACCTCGGATGAGCGCATCTTTACCAGAAGTTCTGGTAAAGCTGCACTCATCCGATGCATTTTTTTTTTGGCACGCCAATCGTGCTGTAACTCGCCTCAATTTTGCACCACATTTTTTTCCGGCGCACTACATAGCTTTGGGCGCGATTGATTCAACTCCACCCAAGGTCAACGTCACGATTCCCGCACACGGGTAGACCGGTAACCGATCTGTTTACGAGACATAAGCGTCGGTAGACACGACACTTTTCCCGTAGACAGATTGGTTACCAGTCTAGCACACGGGACGCGCGGTCATTCTGGCTCGGTCCCAATCACATATTACCCTCCTCTCCTGTGCACTCCCTTTCGGCTCTATCTAGTGCGCCTTCGACTCGCTCTCCTCTCGTGCAGTCCGCCACCATATTATTATCTCTCGATTGCACTCGGCTCAAATCACTGTCGCCATCACAGTACGATTCCTCATTCCTCGTCCTTCCCTCCCAAGTCTGCTGCGTGCTGGGCCATAAACTCTGACTTCGAACCTTCCCTCGCTGCGTCCATCGACTATCCAGTGCTGCTTCGCTGTCGTTCTGTCTGTCAACTCATTCTCCAACCGAAAGACTCTCGGCATTGAGCACTCTGCGTCTAATACGCTCGTTACGTTGTTGCTCTCGTGCCGGATTTCTGCTGCGATCAACATTGAGAATCCCTTCTCGTATTCACGTCCAACCGGGCGGCTCAAATGCTCGTATGGTGCGCTTCATTTTGTCTACTTACTTGGGGATGGTGGGTGGGGACTCGGGAGGCGGCGGGCGCGAGCGATGGGGATCGCGTTCGGGCGCCGCAGGCAGCCCCTTCCTTGCGAGCTCCCGGCGAACCGATGGATCCGCGGGTGGTGGCACATTTCAGCGATTGTTGCATACAGTGCCACGGTACGTCTTCGTCTTGGGTATCCGATCATCCGCCTTCGACAATCAAAGGTTGCATCATCCGAGCAGCTTCCGGCCTGCCTTTTGTGAGCATCTTCCGGCCTGCGTCCTGCGAGCAGCTTCCGGTCTGCTCCTTGCGAACACTGGCTAGTTTGCAAATCATTGGCCTAGCCAACAAAAAAAACCCATTTAATCGGCGTATTGATTGATGCCTGCTAGCATCGAGATCTTTGGACCGCCAAAATATGGATCTGTGAAGACGAAAAAATCTGAGTATTGCGACGCCCACTACTAATATTGTTTCCCCTGGCTTCGACCTGGAATTCTAACGGTAGTCGAATCCGAGATCCTTCCTTCCCCAGCTCTCGGTCCTGTCTCATCGACATGCATCTCGCATGATGGGATCTGGTTTCAAATGCAGCCTTGACGCCTCGCAGAAGAGTTAAATTCCTTTTGCTCTGGCTGGAAATATAATTAATGTCTTGAGAGATTGGCTTTGCAAGTTATACTATGGCATCTCCCCGTCTTCGACTTAGATTCAGATACCGTCTTATCCGCGATCATTCACCAACTCACCGTCCACTCTAATCACGCACCTCGCATGGTTGACACTGGTTTCAAACCCGTCTTTCTTATCTTGACGAGCGCGCGCGTGGAAGAGCTGAATTCCGTTAGTGCTCGACAGAATCATTGGTACTGCCCCGGATAACCTGGGCCTGCATCACTTTGCGTCGCGCATCTCCGAGTCGTAAAGTTAGGCTTCTTCGTCCAATCCTGCACCTCCACCGATGGTCCGACTCCGAATGAAACGTGCATCCCTCGTGTTTCCTGTCAGATGGCTGTCACGGAGGAAAATATGTTCCGGTAGCGATTTTCTAGAATAGAGGTCCCTAAACCGAACTCATTGCGCAAATAACTTATCTATGACGCTTCGGCTGCCTCGATTCTATGAAGGAAGCGACCGCCTCAATTTATGAATCAAATCAACAATGCTTATATATAGTCTGCCCTATGTGCATGCGGTCTTCTACAAGCGCCTGCGGTGGAAAACCAGAAGCGCTACAAATTTAGCCTGGGAAAGATGGAACGCGGTCTCTGTCATCACACCATTCCTGCCTCCCACCATCTCGACCTCCCACTACCTGCGACGCTAGCACCCCTCCTTCATCCAACGATTTATTTACTTCCACGGCACAGATTCGGACTACGATGCCCAAGACGCTTGTCAAGCACGGGCCAGATTCCGGCGTGCGGGTGTTATCTCTCGGTGAGACCAGCGTCTATCCGGATTATACCCGCCATTCACCTATGCCATTGCTTAGATGGCGGTGGAGCTGGAGCGCTGTCAGAGCTACTCATACTCGACAAAATGATGTATAAAACAAAGACTGAAGGCCAACTCGATACAGTTCCTTCTCCCTGTGAATGCTTTGAGCTTATCGGCGGTAGCGGGACGGGAGGGTAAACCATATCGTTGTCAAGTAAAACACTGCTGACCGAATGGTTTACAGGATTATCGCACTGATGTTGGGCCGTCTGCGTATGTCGGTTAAAGCTGCTATTTCGGCTTATGATTCTCTCCGTCCTCAATCCAAAATCGGATTCACCGAGGAGTTCCAGGCCAGCAAGTTCGAAGAGGCATTGAGGCAGATCTTCAAGGAGGAAAGAATGGAAGATGTTAGCCCAGCTGCCTGCAAAACGTATGTTTCTTGTCCTGCCAATAAATGCACACTTAGATGAATCACCCAGCTTTGTGTGTGCCATGAATCCAGTGAACATGAATGCCGGGATGCCAAATCTTTTTCGCTCATACAACACTCCCAATGAGCCAGCAAGTGAATGCATGATATGGGAGGCTGCCCGTGCAACCTCTGCAACTCCCGGCCTTTTCAAACCCATGGAGATTGAACTTCAAGGACATGGGCAGCAGTATATTGATGGGTCCATTGGCAACAACAACCCGACGTCTCTGGTACTCGAAGAAGCGAATCAGATGTACCCAACAAGGCCCATTGTGCTGGTGTCTAGCATTGGGAGCGGTCATCCAGATGTGATCCAGATTTCACAGCCATTGAGTTCTAGCACCATAGCGAAGGCCTTGAAGATGATTGCGGCTGATTGTGAAAAGACCCACGGAGAAACCGCACGCAAACTTCACAGCACTCCCAACACCTATTTTCGCTTCAATGTGGAGCAAGGCATGCAGGGCTTGGAGGCTCAACACTGGGAGAAATCGAGCGAAGTGTCAGCTCATACAAATGCTTATCTGAGAAGGGCAGATACCAAATCCAAACTCACGGAAGCCGTCAGGGTGATTCTAAGTAAGTGCAGGTAATTAGCCATGGTTTCATAACTGAACTCTCAACGTTAGATCCCGCCATACCAATTACCGGCTCCCTCAGTTTTCCAAGGTTTGCCCACCTCCAACTCCTCACTTCACCGACTGTCAGGATATTCTGCAAAGTATGACCACATATTTCAACACAGCCATGGGTCGACGTCATATATTCCTTTTGCATGGTCTTGGCGGGGCTGGCAAGAGTCAAATTGCATTCAAGTATGTGGAGATGTCAACGTTCCCAGAACCACGGTGAGTGTTTCAATATTGGACATGCCCTTGATTTTAAGACTGCTATAGCTTTTCTGAGATATACTTCATTGATAGTAGCACCCGGCAAACTATCGAAAATGATCTCATCACACTTGCTCTGGCCAAACAGATTGGAAAAACTGCAAGGGACAGTTTACTTTGGTTATCGCGCTGGCGGCAAGAGTGGCTTATTGTGTTCAACAATGCGGACGATATCCAACTCAATCTTGGAGAATTCTTCCCCTCAGGCTCCCATGGAAATAATCTGATTACCTCACGCAATCCTGCCCTTGGGCAGCATGCCCAGGCAAAATATAAAGTGGACCAGATTGAACTTGAGGATGCGATGAATCTTTTACTCTCGGCTGCAACATATGATCCCGCCGTATTGGAGTATCGGGAAATTGCCCAACGGATCGTTCAGGTATTTGCTTGTTATGTGAATGAATTTGGTCTAATACTTTGGGCCCAGAAACTTCATTGCTTTCCTTTGGCTGTTGCCCAGGCTGGAGCATGTCTTTCATCATTGCCTGCCTTTCACCAGTATCTAGAGCTATATGAACACATTGCTATGCGAATCCAGCAACTCAATCAGAGGCCTGTGCAATCAGAGTATCAATGGTCGGTTTATACCACTTGGCAAATCAGCTTCGAGAAATTGTCCAGTCCAGCAGCGAAGCTGCTCGAACTGTGCTCTTTCATTCATCATGATGGAATCTCTGAGAAAATATTCAAACAAGCTATATCATATAAGATCGCACCAGAGCTCTATGGGACGCTTGCGGGTCCCACCTCGGATGACCTATATGAACCACGGAAATTCCTGGCTTGCTTCTTGGAAGATACAAGTTGAAATTGGGACTTACGGAAGTTCCTTGATATAATCACGGAGCTCCGACACCACTCCCTGATTGAACTTGCTACAGCTTCCAGGGATTTAACCTTCTCCATTCACCCACTCGTTCATGAATGGTGCCGTACCACAGTGAAATTAGATGCCCCGACAGAACTGTGCATGCATAAACTGATGGGAATGTGTCTTTCATCAGTTAACTATGACTCCTTGTGGAATGACCAGCTCTTTGTCCATCTTAATGCACTCCTCTTCGCAAAGACATGTCGGAAAAACACGATTTACCTGATCAGGGGCTGACCCAACCTGACGCACCCTGACAGTCTGGTCAGGGCTGATCAGGTTGCGCGGGGTGGCATATCAGGTATTGTCAGGTGCTGGCCAGGCTTCGCCAGATAAGCCCCCCTCGGAGGAAACACAATATGCATATTCATAGTTGCAACAGCTCCAAATACCTTCACAGTGTTATAAGTATGTCCAAAAAACGGAAAGACCAGGTCAAACAGGCTTGAACAAGAGAAATACGAGCGAGCACCCGGTGTGCCGCACAAGGTACATTATTCTGGTGGTGTCCTTCTAATTTTAACCACACTAATCAGAATATTTCTTACACTTTGATTTCGTAGCCTTACAGCGTAGTTATTAGGAAATCTAGTCCTAAGTCAATCATATGTAGTAAAGTTTCATGACACCTCGGGCCTCAGTAAGGGGGACCAAGACTTTTGCAAAATGCCCCGAAATCTGCTGATCAGCCTTCGTCAGGCTGATCAGGTCGGTCAGGTCGATCAGCCCTTATAACCGGTTTTTGACCATTATCAACCCCCCGGCGGCCTGACGGTCTGATTTAACCTGATCAGCACAGGTCACTGCTGCTCAGGTAATTTCGATTTTTCCGACACAGGAGATGGTTTGAAGCTTCGTCCCAATGTCCTGGATGTGACATTTGCAGTGGCATATCTGAAAGCGTATTCTGATGAGGGGAAGTGGAGTGCAGGAGAACAACTGGCAAAATCAATGTTGGAACTTGGATCAAACCTGGAGATCCAAGAATCGAAAACTTTAGCCATTCAGGCAGCCTTGGGTGTGATGTATCACTACTTAGGCCGGTTCAATGATGCGAAAGAAATCCACGAATTTGTGTTACAATGTGCAACAGCATTATTCAGTGCAGACCACCCAGCTACCCTGCATATTATGCAGAATCTAGCTGCAACACAAGAGGGGCTGGCATAAGGCACGGAAATGTCTTGGAGAAGAATGACACTGCTCAAACTTTGACAGCTGTGGAGGATATGGCTATTATATGCTCACAACTAGGACAGTTGAGGCTGTTGGAAGAATCAGAAACAAGTGGTTGGCAAAGGCAAAGAGAGATGTTGGGAGAGGATCATCCAGAGACTCTCATTAGCATGCTCAATCTGGCCATCACATACTCACGTCTGGGGAGGTTTGAAGCAGCAGAAGAACTGAAAATGATTGTGTGCCAAAAGCACAAGGAGATTCTGGGAGATGATCATCCAGATACTCTCAGTACCATGCACAGTTTGGCCATCACATACGTACGTCTGGGGAAGCTCGAGGTGGCAGAAGAACTGAAAATGACTGTGTGTCAAAAGCGCAAGGAGATTTTGGGGGAGGATCACCCAGATACTCTCAATAGCATGCACAATCTGGCCATCACATACTCACAGCTGGGGAAGTTTGAAACAGCAGAAGAACTGGGAATGACTGTGTGGCAAAAGCACAAGGAGATTTTGGGAGAGGATCATCCAGATACTCTCAATAGCATGCACAATCTGGCACATACTCACAGCTGGGGAAGTTTGAGGTGGCGGAAGAATTGAGAATGACTGTGTGGCAAAAGCGCAAGGAGGTTTTGGGACAGGATCATCCAGATACTCTCAGTAGCATGCACAATCTGGCCACTACATATTTCCAACTGGGGAAGTTTGAAGCAGCAGAAGAACTGGGAATGACTGTGTGGCAAAAGCGCAAGGAGATTTTGGGAGAGGATCATCCATATACTCTCAGTAGCATGCATCTGGCCGGCACATACTCACAGCTGGGGAAGCTCGAGGTGGCGGAAGAACTGAGAATGACTGTGTGGCAAAAGCGCAAGGAGGTTTTGGGAGAGGATCATCCAGATACTCAGTAGCAGCTACAATCTGTTCTTAATATGGCTGCAGAAGACTGAGAAATTATGAGTACTTGTGTAATAAGGAATCATTTATTTAACAAATTGATATGAGGATTTTGCGACCTCCTTTTTATTTGTCTGGAGGAATGTTGTTAATGAATATAGTGGCTGTGATTGTAGTCCTGCTTATCACTTTCAATACAAATTACGACCAAGGGAGATGGACCGAGGTCGAGCATTTGCAGGTTGTAAATCTGGATAAAAGACGCCGTGGCCCGAGTTACAATCAGCTCGACAGTCTGTCTGGCTATTATGGCCCATCTGGCAAAAACATACTTCCGGAATGGATTGCTCGAACAGGCTGAAAAACTTCAAAGAGCGAGTAGCGCGGAACCAGAACGGAGGTCACTGGTTGAACATTTCAAGTTTTTCAGTGAAAAAACTAGTGAAAAATGTTTTGAATTTTACAGCAATTTTACAGCAATTTTTCAGTGGAAAATCAAGTGAAAAACTTGAAACTTCTTCATGAATTTTTTGAACTTCAAAACATTTTCAGCACTTTTTCAGAAATTTTTCACAAGGTTCAAAAAAGTCACCAAAATGTTTCAAGTTTTTCACCTACTTTTGTGACGAAAAATTGCTGTAAAATCCAGAACATTTTTCACCAAAATTTTCAGTGCAAAACTTGAAATGTTCAACCAGTGAGTGAGATTCCAACCATCCCACAGTCTTTGAAATCAAAATGGACCTCACCACAACATTGCAAGAGCAGGGGGGCTTGGAAGACGCCGAAAAGTTTGGCGGAGAAGTTGTAGTCAGGATGACAGAGTCCGATTCATTGAGAAAGGACCATCCCACCACCCTCCGAGCTCATGCGATGCTGGCGACAATATACCGCCGACGTGGACATTTGCAGGGTGCCGAAACGCTCGGGAAAGAGGTGCTGAAGAAACAAAGTGCTGCATTAGGCGAAGAGCATCCCCAGAGCCTGCGCAGTCTGGCGAGTCTTGGGCTCACGTTGCAAGAACTAGGTCGATTGAAAGACGCACGAGAGCTTCAGGAGCATGCCTTGCAGGGGCGGCGACAGGTCTTGGGCGAGGGCCATCCGGACACGAAGGAAAATGCTCGCGAGTTGGAGAAGACGGTGAGAGAGCTGGAAGAGACGCGGAAAGTGAGTGTGGAAGGAGCGGAGTTGTAGAAAATGGACAGAAATTTGTGCATACATGCACACAATTTGAATTGAATATCGCATGATCATCTTGAGTATCAAGACTAAGGGAGAAATATCTGTATAGCAGAATCCGAATCAAGATCATCGTGAGGAAACTCAGAATGTACTCATCCACCCAAACATATTTGAGAATCGATATGGGCGGCTATACAGGGTACAACGCACATAAGTACAAAACGTCGAACAAATAAATTAAGTAGACGATCCACTGCCACCGATTTGAGTCCGGAAAGCTGAGGTATCGAGAAAAGCGGCGAGGGTTTGAAGAGGAGGATGTCGCTGTATCATCGCGTCCGCATCTCCTTTCTCCAATTCCACGCACGCGCGCCGAAAGCGCGAGTGGCCGCAGGCCACGACACGCCGGAACCAGCTCTGCGCGAGACTGACTGAGAGGGTGTGCCGCAGCGGCGGAGGCTACGCTTGTCGTATCCACATCCACAATCGCGAATAGGGCGAGGCAGCGGAGGAACACGGTACGGGGATGCTGCTCATTATACCAACAGTATAGGAGATAAGCACCAAGTAAGTGAGAGGAGAGCCTACTGTACCGAAAGCCCGACGACGTCTGGGCAGATGTGTGGAACACAATTTCCAGGGACTCGCAAGCCGTGACAACGGACGAGAAACACTCGATAATCCCTGCCCATGCCAAATCCACCAATCCCAAACAGGAAATGAAAAATAACATGGCAGTGCACGTCCCCAACGCACTCCACTAGATTCGGTTCCTCGGGATAACCTGCGGGGCGTATCGTCGCGTCTATGGATAGGGTATCGGAAGCGTAGGATGCAAGGCGGGGAGGCCGGTGCGAGCGAAGAATAGGCGCCCGCGGCGCTTATCGCACGCCCGTACCGGCCCCACCAGCTGGCCTCCCACCGTTCCCGAGTCTCCGCTGCAGCTGCGCATAGTCTCCCCGCATCTTATCCGGAGCATCCGAGCAGGCCTCGCTCGCAATCGGTCCAGCACAGCGCGTTGTTTCAGGATGTGTATTGGACTCTGAGGACAAACGCGCGGGGCGGGCGGATGTACGCGGAGAGCAGGGCGCAGATGGCAATGTAGTGAGGGGGTGGAGGGCGGCAGGAGGGCGGGGAGGATGTGGATTGGGGGATACAGTACGAGCGCGGTGGTGTTCCGCGATAGCGCCTGGCATCCACATCCGCGTCGGAGGCGTTAGCGCTGGAGATGGGCGCAACGTGGTGCCGAAGACGCGGAGGAAGCGGACAGGCCTCCAACGCGCCGGGCATGCGTGTATGGCCTCCTCTGGCTGTCATATGTGCGCGCGTTGGACGGAACACCTGTCAAGTGTATCAATCAGCGAACGCAGAGTTCGATACAAGGAATAGCCGTACGACAATATCCGTGGTGATTTATCGACGGGCTCCCGTAGTGAGTAGGCAAGCGGGAGAAAATGCAGGACGTGGACAAGAGGCAGCGTCCCGCGAGACCTTGCACCGCGCACGGACCTGATGCGCACCGCGTCAGTGATTGCATGGGGTAAGACACGGCGGGCGTACCAAGACTGCGCCAGACATGCAGAACTCCGTCCGCGGACCGCAGGACAAGGACTGACTGCTGTGGTACGTTCTCCTGCCTGCGAGATCGACCCCGCACGCACGCGACGCGCGCAACGGCAACGCCGAGTTTAATGCGGTACCTGGCAGGGAGCAGGCAGCGCGCGCCGCGGGGAAGGTCAGGAAGGTCCGTCGATAATGGCACCCTGTGGTGTAACCGCCGGGCGGGTCGTATCATCAAGACGAAGGCGCGCATCGAGAAGGCGCTGGGGCGGGTGGCGTGAGCATAAATGATGATATAGCATACAAAGCGTCTGGTGGGTGCGATAGTGTATGCCCGCGGGCGATAATCTGTATTGCGCACCGATGTGCGACGCGGCGCGGCGCTCGGGGTGCAGGTGCAATCTCGCGGGCCGGATCGGCGGCGCGCATAGAGTCGGATTGTACACGCCCGCGGTCGATTCGTGGATTGGTGTGGGCGTGGACGCAGGAGAAGCGAGATGCGCGCGACGCGTGGTGCTGGACCGAAGATATATACAGAAGGGTCTCTCTGCAAAGCGCAATGAGTCGAGGCAGAGCGTGCAGAAAGGGATGAGCATACATCTGCTATTGAAAGGAATAGCATACGCGGTCGCAGGCCTGACGCACGGGTGCTGACGCTGGGGGTCGCTGAAAGGAAGACGCTTTTCCCGACAGCGGCAGCGCAGTACTTGCTGGAAGGCGCTAGATGTGGGGCGGACGGGCAACTCGGGGGGAAACGGCGGCATGACGGCGAACGAAGACGCGACGGGGCGCGCACCGGCTATCTGCGGCGACGTGGTCGGATTGGGTCAAGTTTGCGCGTCCGGTATGTAAATAGTGGATGGGCGCAGAACTCTGTCACTCTCACATGAGCTCTGGGCGGTAATTGGGTGGGACGAGGCGGTGCACATGCAGAAAGAGGCGGGGGCGCGACACGGAGAGCTGCAAGATGACAGCGAGCAGTTGGGAGACAGGTTAGGGGGGGCAGCACAGCGGGCGGTGTCAACGGTAAAGCATAACCGAAGACTAGGCCGAAACGAGCGGGCTGTAGCATTTACTAGGGCGTGGATTCCAGTTTAAGCGCTTCATGGTAGAGTACTGGTAGAGTGCGAGTCCACTGTGCGACGACGTCAAATGGAATGCAAGACCAAAATGCGACAAGGTCGACGCACTGGCTGCAGTCTAGCTGGTTATTCTCTTTAGCCCCGACCCATTATCCATCGCCCGTAGTTAGCGCCCTTGCAGCGGTTGCGTATTGGCGGAGATCGTCGGCCGTCGCGGTCGGTGGTCAGTGCGCATTGTCACGGAGGTCACATTCCATCACTGTGACTGCGACGCTTGGAAAAACCACCACGACGTGCCTCAAGACGTGCCTCCCAGTCTTACATTCCTCCCGGCCGTGCCTTTCATATCGCGTTGAATATCGTACTATTCGTGCACCGCCAAGCCTCGCATGCCTTTGGGAATTAGATTCAAGCTCTCGATCGTATTCTAATTTCTTCGTCCAAGTATTTTGCTCTGCTCGGTTTGGCCCTCTGCAATTTCCATCTTCGCCTTCAGTCTGATATACTGATGGTCCCTCCCAAAATATCCCCCTGCTTCAATTTCGGATGCCCGACAAGTTCGTACCC
Source organism: Mycena epipterygia (assembly GCA_029281465.1). Taxonomy (NCBI): domain Eukaryota; kingdom Fungi; phylum Basidiomycota; class Agaricomycetes; order Agaricales; family Mycenaceae; genus Mycena; species Mycena epipterygia. Next base: position 666,825 of record JARJCQ010000057.1, on the reverse strand, counting down.
ACTGCAAGGTCAAGATCCGCCGATAAATCCCGCATCCGCGAGGCCAAACTTCGGCTTTCATATACTCTGGATCTGCGGATGTCGAATGTTCTTCCGTCTATTGATTTGGCAATTAACATTCGTCCCGACATTCCCTCTGACATTTGAGGCGCAACGAAAAATCTCAGTCTCTATCCAATACGACAGGCGGTCCCGCTCAATCAAAAGCAATGTTGCCGGCTTTTGGTTTCCACATCGGAATACGGAACAGATTTCAAGTCGACATTATCCACCGGCACACTTCCAGCCGCCATTCTGGCCCTCAGATCATCCATCTGACATTCCTCACCCGCCTCCTGCGTCGACATTGTTCTTATTCTTATCTCTCTCCCTGCTCGCGTCCCCACCTCGCTGACGCGGTGTCAAGGAATCTAGCACTCTCGTGCATGCCGCGATTCAATTTCGATTCCACTGTGAGCCCTCCTGCTACGCCGTCCGCTCCGATGTCTCTCACAGTGCGTGATCGCTCGCATACTTCCTCCTTGAACCCTTCTACGAATCAAGTGAAGCAGAAAGCCAGCTGACTCCCTGGAGGTTCCTATTTATATATTTCATCCTTCTATCGCGTCTTCTCCATCCACTTTAGTCTTCTCTCAACACTGAATAAATCAAAGCCCTACGACCACACCCTCAATAATTCAATACTCCAATCCCAAGACTTGCATTTGAAAGGTGCGGATGCGAGTACCACGCTCGAGGATCCCGATTCCGTATCAACAGGTGCTCTGTCCAGCTTCTACGAAAATTTATTCGAATCACCCTTCCCTGAAATTCGTTCTTACTGCCAGTACTAGTATGCGTCTCGCTCTCGAATTTCAATTCTTTTGGCTCGGAGCTGCTCTCTACTCGCCTGCCTCAATTCGTTTAACCCGCAGTCACTCCCAACCGGTTTGCCTCGCAGGAACTAATCTCAATCTCAATCTCTCTGTACTTAGCTGTGCTCGCTACACGTACCAACGCGCAACAACTCGTTTGAAAAACCCACGCGTTTCAAGTATCTACACGCGGTTTGGAAACCCCACACCACGCTCCCCTCTGGATAAGACTTAGGATAGTGTGCGATCTTCAAATTCGTGCCGGGAAGTTTCATTATGCATAACTGATTAAATTCCGCCTACGCAATCCTAATCTCACCTCTTCGCCAGCCGCATCACGGTGAGTCCCACCTCGATCCAATCTCCCTGTATATCCCCGTGTGCTCGACGATGAATCGATTCCGAATCTCGGCGGCTTTGAAATTCTTCCTAACTGCCGGCGTACGTCTTGCTCTCAATTGAACATTCGCTCGACTCGAATCTGCTCTCAATTCGTTCGACCCGAAGGAAAAAACTCACCGCGCATCGCTCTGCAGCTGCTTTAGTATCACCACGCGGCAATTAGTTTGGAAACCCCATGCGCAACAACTCGTCTGGAGAACCCACCCCGCGCGAGGCTTCATCCCATCCCCTGCCATCTTTACATTTGAATTCCTACCGCGCAATATTATTATAGATGATCAATTTCGCCAGCCGAATCTCTGTGTCTCCGCGATTCAACCCGGAGACACGGGCTTGACATAAACTCATCCGTCGGATCAAGATGTTTCCTTTTCCATATAATCAACGTCGTGTATCTATCTGACCACCCAATTTCAATTGCAATCTCATGCGCGACTCCCTTCATCCACAACGTACCGTCTGGCTACAGAACAAGGGTGAGCACATCAAATCCCAAATTCTTTCTCAGTCTGTCTTTCTATCAATTCAGTTGACATTCGCGGCAGTCCTTGAATTTTGTCATTCAACGCGAAAATCGGTTGAACCGCAGAAGAACAAATGTTTCAGGGTCGCATTATACGCGCAGTCCTTGTTCAGGGTGGTACGATCTCGGTCCTCAAACCTCATTAGCGGAATCCCACTCTCATATATACCTTCTTCCTGTTTTTTTTTTTGCGTGGGAATCTGAATGCTCGATTCACCTCGTCTCAATTTCGCAGAGGAGCGATTGATATTGCAAGGACCATCATGCGGAGTCTCAACTGCGATATTCATTCCTCCTCAAATATCTAGTTGAGATTCCATCCTTGCTCCTCCTGAGTCCTCCAACATATAAATTAACATTATTATTTCCTGTTCACGGACCTGCCTAACTGCTCCCATTCTGCGGTAAACACAATCTCGTTGTCGGAATCAATTCGGTATCATGAATTTCAATTCAACTCGCCCTCTACTGTAGGGCTTGCAGTACTATCAGTACGTCGTCGGTCTTGTCTCGGCAGCCTTCAATACTATCTACTGGGTAGTGGGCCACACTAGGTAATGGGCTTAAAACCTCAAGCTGAACCTCAAGCCCACATCTGCAAAATCGTTTTGGGTGGATAGGACCACGACACGCACATAGATCCCCGGTAACGCAATAGAGCAGCGTAGATGCCGGTGTTCCGCTTAGAGCCGTTTAGAGCACGGCCATCTACGGTGCACCTCGTCTCTATGCCAACATTTCGTTCACTATTTGAACAGCAGTCCTGTCACTGGCTCTAAATATACTACCCCCATCGTCACCGGGACCGCAGCTCACTCCTTTTAAGCCGGCTGACTTCCAGGTTGGCATCATTCCCTCCTTTTTCCCTTCCCCCCCGCATTTCGTGCCCAAGTCCCGCTTGCAAGAACTTCAAGTGCAAATCCCGCAAGAAGAGCCATCTGTGTTGTATCTGTGCTCTATCCTGCAACTGCATCTATCTGGCCCACCTTAGGATGCAATTGCCCTTCTCACCGTTCAACTCGTCGATCTCTGGTGAATGCCTATTATGACTGAGTAGTGGACTATTGCATACTATAAACACATTATTATGAATTTATTTGCTTTTTCCCAGCTTTCTCCCATTTTTTTCGCCATCCATTCGACCGTATCATAAGATTGATGCCATCTTCATCAACTGCGATGTATCATATTGCCACTCAGTCAGGAAAAACATGCTCTATATGGCTCTAAGTGGCTCTAACGCTCTAACGTTCTAGCACTCCATTGCTCTATGGGCCTCTATATATAGGGTACCTTGCTGCGGGTCTACGGCTCTAAGACGCTCTATATGGTTCTGCCTAGCAGGGTGTATTTTGCAAATGCAGATTTGGGCATCCCAGCGGGAGTTCAAGGTCATTTGTAGTTGAATAATCATTGCCGGCTGACTAATACACCGCTGAGATTTTTCAGCTTGCGACCAGGCGAGATTTGCGGCGAAGAAGGCAGAATTATGTTCTCACCATCACAGTCATGTGACTTTGTGTTTCAGACAAAATATTATCTGCGCCTCGTTATCGGGCTCAGATGGCAATAGGTGGCAATCTGCATGACAAACAGCGATGGGACAGGTAGTATGAACAATCTGACGTGTTATGTTGCCTAAAATATTACTCACTGGCGGGTGAGAAATTCTTGAGGTTCGAACCGCGTTCGAACCTGAACCGAACCTGAACGCAGGTTCAGGTTCAAGGTTCAGTGATCCGCTGAAACTAACACGAGGTTCAGGTTTGGCGTTCGGGCAAAGGGTCCCCGAACCTGAACTGAACTGAACCTTGCCACCACTAATTGCGACTTGAATGTGAAGTCGAGTCGACAAGCGAGGCCGAGGAATTGCCGAACAAGCTCCATAGTGGTGGAGGAGTGGATGGTCAGGTTTCGAATGGCCGAATCGGCATTCTGATTGTCGGTTGGAAATTTAAGCCAAGAGCCTGAGCAAGGCTGCGGGTCCATGTGAGAGCCGCATGTAAAATGTGATGTGGGGTGTCACGACGGAAAATCTTCAAGAAATCATCCAGGTAATGGCGGATTTTGGCGGGGAGATGGTGTTGGAGTATCCAGTGGAGGGCTTCGGAAAATAGGTTGAAAATATAAGGGGCCGAGCACAAGCCGAACATGAGGAATAGCTCGTAATATAAGCTGCCCTCTCAGCAATAACCAAGGAGTGGCCAGTCAGGTGGGCGGATAGGAATGTGCTGGAACGCCTGCTCCAAGTCGAGTTTGATGATGTGTAAACCCGGGCCAGAAGCGACGAGGTCTTCAACGGCGCGGTTGAACATGTCGTAGGAAATAGCCGCCTCCGAGCCAGTGATGCCATCACTAACGGAACGCCCCCGAGGCCAGGATAGATGATGAATCTGACGACGTTTTCCAGAGTGTTTGCGTACGGCAACCTCGAGAGGGGATGATCAAAAATGTGGGAAGGGCAAGGCGGAGAATGGGCCAGATACGAAAGCTGGGTGGAGATAGCTGCACTGACGGTATCCGGATGCTCGAAAGCAGAAGGAAGATTGCAGCTGGTCTGAGACACAAGCCGGTCACCTGTGAATCCGACATTGGCTGCATGGTCAATAATATGGAGACTCTCGACGAAAACACGGTCCGGGTAATCCCGAAAAAAGCATGCCCAAGCGTCGCGACTGAGGGACGAGGAGGCACGGGGAAGGGTAGCCGTGTCGGGTGGTAACCGATTGATTTGAGGATCTGAATTGGGACGGGCCGGAGGGTGAAGATGAGGCGGGAAGAGGTGGTCATTCGGCAGAGAGAATTTAAGAGGTGCCAGTGGTGCAGAAAGCGAGCTGCGGGGTATGAAGGGGGACGCATCGGCTCAAAGAGCACCCATAGGAGGTACACAAATGAGTGCCTCAGCTCGAAGAGCACGTCCACGGGGTACAAAGACCGGTGCATCAGGTCGGAGAGGAATTCTGCGCGGCACAAACACGGGCACATCCGGCCGAAGGGTGGTACAAAGGCAGATTTGGGTGTGCGAGAGGTAAACCTGCGCGACACGAAAGCCTGCGCATCAGCCCGAAGAATAGACCTGCGGGGCACAAAGGGCGGAGCATCGGCCCGGAGAATGAACCTGCGCGATATAGAGACTGGCGCATTAGCGCGCAGGGTGAAGCCACATAGAATGGGAAGCGCTGTAGGCTCGACAAGGAGGAGCAAGGACTCGGCATAGCCTGGAGTACCGGGAGCGGACACAAGAGATCCATGAGGAGGTATGTCGGAGATACCGGAAGCCGTGACTGAAGACAGATGTGCGGCGGAATCGAAAGCGAGGAGTGGTATTAAACCAAGCTCAGCACGAATTTGACGCGTGTTATGTCGTCTAATTGAGGGGATGAACCGTTTGGAACGAACACGGCGGCCATCGGAAGTGCGGGTGAAGGTGAATGGGGATTGGGACAAAGGAGGGGCTGGGATGAAGTGCTTGGAACGTTGCTGCGACCCATAACTCCTACGCACGAAAGGGGATGAGGCCAGACCCCAAGACGAACTGCGTGCCCAAGAGGGGCGAGGCATTGCACACCAAAGTGGCTCAGTGGCTCAGTGAGTCAAAAGGTGGAGCAGGTCTCAATTCCTGAAAAGAAGAAAAAGAGCAGCTAGAGACTGCAAGCATGCTATGAGACGTATGTAGGAGGAAGAGAGATAAAGAAATTAGACGCGCGCGGCGCGTCGTCCAAAAAGGAAAAGCATGTGATTCCTCCGTCTTGCATAGGCCGCGGCTAAAGGGCTTTAACCGTTCCACCTTGGTTCCCGACACAAGTTGAACAATGGCGGTACTGTGGCCCTCCCTCCATTTCCAAGGGAAACATTGCAACGATATGTATACAATATATTGCACACCTAATAAAGAAATATCATGACCTAGGTCGAAATGTTACCTGAAGTCATATAAATTAGTACCCAAATCGAAATTGAGAGAAAGGTTTTAATTCATTTGGTCCGAAAAGTAGAACGGAAAGAGCAGCAATCAGTGGCACTTTCAAAAACCAGAAAGTTATTCTATTTCAGTAAGTTATGAAAGCCTGGCCACAAGAAGCTCTTTCAGTGGTGCTTTCAGCCACATTGAAAAGTCCTTGTTTCATTATGCTTGAAAGTGCTGCTGAAAGATGAACATCCAGCAGTCCTTTCATAACTTACTGAGATGGAATGCCTTTGTGGCTTTTGAGAGAGCTGCTGATTGCAGCTCTTTCTGTTCTGCTGTTTGGACTACATGAATTAAAACCTTTCTCTAGATTTTGATTTGGGTACTAATTTAGATAAATTCAAATAAGTAACATTTCGACCTAGGTCGAGATATTTCTTTATTGGGTGTGTCGTCTGCACCCGTTCATCCACCAGCGTACATATTTAGCGTGGGAAACAACATGCCACGAAACGCGTGGTTACCACGTGGTTACGACGCCTATTCCTCCAACAGCACCTGTCAAGTTACGAAACTGCGTTTCCAGCGGCACCTGTCAGAAGTCACGAAACTGCATGGTTCCTGCGTGCTGTCATCCACCATCCCTACGACTTGCCACCACTACTGCGACACAGGCACCCCACTTTCTTGCCCCGATTTATTTGCTTCCGCGGCACAGACTCGGACTACGATGCCCAAGACACTTACTAAGCCCGGACCGGATTTAGGCGTGAGGGTGTTATCTCTCGGTGAGACCAGCGCCGAAGCTTAGCTCGTCCCCCATTCACTCGTGTGCCTGCTTAGATGGCGGTGGAGCCGGCGCACTGTCGGAGCTACTCATACTCGACAGAATGATGTATAAAATAAAGACTGAAGGCCAGCTTGATACAGTTCCTTCTCCCTGTGAATGCTTTGAGCTTATCGGCGGTAGCGGGACGGGAGGGTAAACCATATTATTGTCAATTAAAACATCGCTGACCGAATGGTTCACAGGATTATCGCACTGATGTTGGGCCGCTTGCGTATGTCAGTCAAGGATGCTATTTCGGCTTATGATTCTCTCCGTCCTCAATCCAAAATCGGATTTGCTGAGGAGTTCCAGGCCAGCAAATTTGAAGAGGTGTTGAGGCAGATCTTCAAGGAGGAAATAATGGAAGATGTTAGCCCAGCTGCCTGCAAAACGTATGTTTCTTGTCCTGCCAATAAATGCACACTTAGATGAATCACCCAGCTTTGTGTGTGCCATGAATGCAATGAACATGAGTGCCGGGATGCCAGATATTTTTCGTTCGTACGACACTCCTGATGAGCCAGCAAGTGAATGCATGATATGGGAGGCTGCCCGCGCAACCTCTGCAACTCCAGGCCTTTTCAAACCCATGAAGATTGGACTTCAAGGACATGGACAGCAGTATATTGACGGGTCCATTGGCAACAACAACCCAACGTCTCTGGTACTCGAGGAAACAAAACTAATGTACCCGACACATCCCCTCGTGCTCATTTCCAGCATCGGGAGTGGCCATCCAGATGTGATCCAGATTTCACAACCACTTAGTTCTAGCACCATGGCAAAAGCCCTGAAGATGATTGCAACTGATTGTGAAAAGACTCACGAAGAAACTGCACGGAAATTTTGCAGTACTCCTAACACCTATTTTCGCTTCAATGTGGAACAAGGCATGCAGGGCATGGTGGCTCAACACTGGGATAAATCGAATAAAGTGTCAGCTCATACGAATGCTTATCTGAGAAGGACAGATACCAAATGTAAGCTCACGGAAGCTGTCAGGGTGATTCTAAGTAAGTCCAGGTGATTAGCCATGGTTTCCTAATTGAACCCCTAATGTTAGATCCCGTCATACCAATTACCGACTCCCCCAGTTATTTCAAGGTTTGCCCACCTCCAACTCCTCACTTCACTGGCCGTCAGGATATTCTGCAGCAAATGACAGAATATTTCAACACAGCCATAGGTCGACGTCATATATTCCTTTTGCATGGTCTTGGCGGGGCTGGCAAGAGTCAAATTACATTCAAGTATGTAGAGATGTCAACTTTCCCAGAACCTCGGTGAGTTTTTTTAAAAAAAACAATTGGACATGTTCTCAATTCTAAAAATGGTAGTTTTTCCGAGGTATACTTCATTGATAGTAGCACCCGGAAAACCATCGAAAATGATCTAGTCACACTTGCTCTCACCAAAAAGATCGGAAAAACTGCAAAAGACATTTTACTTTGGTTATCCCACCAGCAGAAGGAGTGGCTTATTTTATTCAACAATGCAGATGACATCCAGCTCAACCTTCGAGAATTCTTCCCCTCAGGCTCCCATGGAAATATTCTCGTTACCTCACGCAATCCTGCCCTCGGGCAGCATGCACATGCACAATACAAAGTTGATCAGATGGACCTCGAGGATGCAATCGATCTTTTGCTGGCAGCTGCAACATGTGATCCCATTATATTGGAATATCGGGAAATTGCCAAGCGAATCGTCCAGGTATTTATTTTCAGTATCTGAAGGGAGTTGGTCTAATACTTTGACTTAAGAAACTATATTGTTTTCCCTTGGCTGTTGCACAAGCTGGAGCATCGATTTCCTCGTTACATGCCCTGCACCATTATCTGGAGTTATATGAAACAACTACAAAGCGAATTCAACAACTGAATCGGAAGCCTGTTCAATCAGAGTATGAATGGTCGGTGTATACTACCTGGCAAATCAGCTTTGAGAAACTGTCTAGCCCAGCAGCACAGCTACTTCAACTGTGCTCCTTCATTCATCATGATGCAATATCAGAGGACATGTTCAAACGAGCAGCATTGTACCAGCCCATACCCACGGAGGATCTACATGATGCCCAGGAATTCTTGACTTACTTTTTGGAAGACTCAAATTCAAATTGGGATTTCCAGAAGTTCCTTGATATCACTGCAGAGCTCCGCCACTACTCACTGATTGAATTTGGTGCAGTGTCGAAGGATTTCACCTTCTCCATTCACCCACTTGTTCATGAATGGTGCCGTACCACAGTGAGTTCAGATGTCCCAACAGAAGTGTGTATGCACAAACTTGTGGGAATGTCCCTTGCATCGGCCAACTTTGATTTCTGGGTGAATCACCAGCTATTTCCACATGTCAATGCACTGCTTTTCCCAAAGGCTGGAGAAGTGTTAGAATGTGGGGCCAATGTATTGGACATGACATTTCCACAGCAGTTTCTGTGGGTATTTGTTGACATGGGCAAGGGGAGTGAAGGAGAACAGCTCGCACAGTCAATGTTGAAAGTCGGAACTAAGCAGAAGATCCAAGAATCGGATACTTTATCCATCCAGGCAGCCTTGGGTGTCATGTATGCGGAGCAAGGCTGGTTCAATGACGCGAGAGAAATCGAAGAATTGGTGCTGAAACGCCGAAGAGAATTACTCGGTGATGCTCATTTAGATACCCTGACTGCTATGAGGAATCTGGCCAGGACATATGCAAATCTGGGCCAGTTGAGACGAGCTGAAGAATTGGAAACAACAGTTTTGAATAAGCAGAGGGTGATTCTGGGCGAGGATCATCCAGATACTCTGATATCAATGGCCAATCTAGCCACCACATACTCACAGCTGGGGCAGCCCAGGCAGGCAGAGGAATTGGAACAAACTGTCTTGAAAAAGCGGAAAGATATTTTGGGCGAGGATCATCGAGATACTCTGGGTGCAATGGCGAATCTGGCCGTCACATACTCAGAGCTGGGGCAGCCCAGGCAGGCAGAGGAATTAGAACAAACTGTCTTGAAAAAGCGCAAAGATATTTTGGGTGAGGATCATCCACATACTCTAATGGCAATGGCAAATCTGGCCAACAGGTACTCACAGCTGGGGCAGCATAAGCAGGCAGAGGAATTAGAACAAACTGCCTTGAGAAAATACAAAGTGATTTTGGGAGAGGATCATCCAGAGACACTGAGGACCATGGGAAATCTCGCCTTCGAATACTCAGAGCTGGGGCAATTCAGACAAGCAGAAGAATTGGCAAAAACCGTCTTACAAAATCACAGGAAGATTTTGGGAGAGAATCATTCAAGTATTCTCAATACCATGGCGAATCTTGCGGTGATTTATTACCACCAAGGGAGATGGGACTCAGCCGAACATTTACAGGTCGTCATTCTGGCCAAAAGGCGCCGTGGGCGGGATTACGATGAGCAGGACACTTTGGCTGCTATGACTCAGCTGGCAAAAACATACTCCCGGAAGGGATTCTTCGAACAGGCCGAAGTACTTCAAAGAGTGAGTAGCGCGGAATTGGAGCAGAGGTTAGATTCCAACCATCCGTATGTGCTTGAAACCGAAATGGACCTCGCAACGACACAGCGAGACCAGGGGCACCTCATGGAAGCCGAGAATCTTGGGACCGACGTTGCGCAGAAGATGGCGGAGTCGGATTCATTGGGAAAGGACCATCCCATCACTCTCCGAGCTCAGGCGGTGCTGGCGACAATATACCGCCAACGTAGACGTTTGCAGGATGCCGAAATTCTCGGAAAAGAGGTGCTGAAGAAACAAAGTGCTGCCTTAGGCAAAGAGCATCCCGAGAGTCTAGGCACACTGGCGAGTCTGGGGCTCACGGTGTACGAAATGGGTCGATTAAGCGAAGCACGCGAGCTTCAGGAGCGGGCATTGCAGGCACGGCGACAGGTGTTGGGTGAACGTCATCCAGACACGCAGGAGAATGCTCGCGAGTTGGAGGAGACGGTGAGAAAGCTGCAGGAGAAGCAGAAAGTGAGTGTTGAATGAGTGGGGTTGGTTGGTAGGGTCTGAAACGGTCCGGAATTTGTACATACATGCACACAGTTTGAATTCGATATTGTTCACGATGTTTGGGTGATCATATTGAGCATTGAGAGTAAGGGGAAATAGCTGTACAACAGAATCCGAGTCAAAATCCTCGCGAGGAAGTAGGGAGATTCACAATCTTTAGCAGTCCGAGTTACTGGAGAAAACCTCAGGCAAGAACGACGAAAGGCACCAGAGACAGGTGACAGTCCGAATTGTAGCATGAGGAAGCAAAAGCCAAGGACGTCGAGAGGCGCGAGAGACAGAGAAAGCATAGGAGGTGAAGACATAATGTATGCTCAACTCAGAATGTACTCGTCGGTCCAAATATATTCGAGAATGGATGGGATCGAGCGGCTAGATACAGAGGGATAAGTACACGATATCATGTAAAAGATCCACCGCCGTTGGTGGATGTGTCCGCCGCTGTATCATCGCGTCCACATCTCCCAATTGAACATCCGCGCGCTGAAAGCGGGATCAGTCGCATGCAACACGACATGCACCTTCATCCCGCCAGTCGTATCCGCAGCGACAATCGCTTCGCACCGCACAGTGGGGCGTGGTGTGGGAGGGAAGAGTTTGGTTGGGGCGGGAAGTGCGGTAAAATGGGGATTGAAGACAGGGCGACGAGCTGCACGCCCCGGAAGCAGCTCTGCGCAATACTAGCTGAGGGTGTGATGTTAGAGCGGAGGATACACTTGTCGCTTCTACATGCACGATCGCGACTAGGGCGAGGCAGCGAAGACGTCGCGCAAACCTTGTGAGCAAACGCGTCGAGCGCAGATTCCGCAATTAAGGCCGCCCTGAACCCAGGCCCTCGCGCGTCGCGGTAACGGACGAGAAACACTCGATAATTCATGCCAAATTCACCAACCCCAAAAAGGAGGGCAAAAATAACATCGCAGCGCACGATCCCACCACACCCGGTCACCCTCGGATCCTCCGGAAAAGCTGCATCCAGTATTCTTGCGCTCCCGGACAGGATGCGGGAAGGATCGAAGCCGAGGTGGGGAAAGCCGGTGCATGCGAAGAATGGGCGCCTGCGGCGCTTATCGACCGCCATCCTTCGCCCGTACCGGCCCACCCCAGCTGCCCTCCAACCCTTCTCAAGTCTCCGCTGCACCCGTGCCGAGCCTCTCCGCATCCTATCCGGAGCATCCGAGCAGGCCTCGCTCCCGATCCGTCCCGCACAGCGCGTTGTTATTTCGGGATTTGCATAGGGGGACGAACACACTGGGCGGGCGGATGTGCGCGGCGAGCAGGGCGTTGATGCAGATGTAGAGAGGGGGTGGAGGGAGGCAGGAGGGGAGGAGAATTTGGTTGGGGGATACGGTACGAGGGCGATGCTAGCGCCTCACAGTGCAATTTGCGTTGAGGGCGTTAGCGCCGGAGATTCAGCGCCGGCGGCGGAGAGCGCGGCGCAGTGCTGGGGACGCGCATGAAGTGGGCAGCCTCGAACACGCCGGGCGTGCGTGCGCGTATGGCCTCCGCTGGCTGTTGTATGTGCGCGCGCTGGACGGAAGGCACCTGTACAGCGCACCAATCAGCGGAGGCGGAGTACGATGGAAGGAAGATCCGTACGACAATATCCGTGGGGACTCCTGACGGATTCCCGGAGCTAGTAGACCGACGGGAGGAGACGTAGGCGCGGACAAGAGGCAGCGTCCCGCTAGTCCTTGCACCGTGCACGGACCTAATGTGCGCCGCGTCAGTGATTGCATGGGATAAGACACGGCGAGCGTACCGAGCCTGGCACATAGGACATGCAGGACATCGTCTGCAGACCGCAAGGACAGCGCGTACGAGCTCCGGTGCATAAATCTCCCGTCTGCGAGATCGATCCCGCACGCAGGCGCGACCCGGACGACGCGAGCTACGGGACGACGTGCGCGGCCGGGAGCAGGCAGCGTGCGGTGGAGAAGGAGAAGAAGGTCCATCAATAATCGTCCCCTATGGTGTAACCGCCGGGCGGGTCGCGCCGTCAAAACGAAGGCGCGCATCGAGGAAGCGCTGGGACGCGCGGAGGCAGCGGTACAGCGTGCAAGGCTTTCGATGGATGCGAAGCTGTACGCACGCGGGGGTTAGTCTGCGCTGCGCATCGACGCGCGACGCGGCGCGGCGCTCGGGGTGCAGGTATAGGATAGCATCAGAGGCGAGGCCTGGATCAGCGGCGCGACATGGCCACCGGATTGCACGCGCCCGCGGTGGATTCGTGCATCGGGGTGGGCGTGGGCGTGGGCGCTGGCAACCGAGACGCGCGCGATGCGTGTCATGTCGCGGGCGGGTGGTGGACCGAAGATATACAGAGAGGCCTCTGCAAAGCGCAATCAATCGAGGCAGACGACGCAAACTAGGGTGGACGCACGGTACTCCTGCTATCGAAAGGAATAGTATACACGCCAGTCTATTCCTGTCCGCGGCGATGTGGTGGGATCGAGTCGAATTTGCGTATGTGAATCGCGGAAGCTCTGGGCGACCCTGGTGCGGGGAGAGCAGAAATTCGGCGGCGGAAGCAGCACCTCGCCTCGTGCCGATGACAATGAGGAGACAACTGGAGACAACGAGCAGTTGGAGGACACGTTAGGTGAAGATTTAGCCACTGTCGAAGGGCTAGGGCGGCCCCTACGCCGTGGATTCCAGGTGCGGGACGAGGGTGGGTGCGAAGGATTCACTGGGGTGCATTGAAAGTGGGCGATGCACCGGAGCGGGCTGTTCTTGTCGTCGCCGTCGGTGGTCGGTGCACAGTGTCACGAAGGTCACGTCACGATCAGGTCGCTTGTCGCAAACCCAGTGTTCGCCCTTGAGGCCTTAATGGCACTTCTGAGAACCTCTAAGCCTTAGTAAGGCCTAAGGCTTAGAAGTTAAGGCCTCCCTTAAGGCCTTAATGAATATTTATATTATTAGTAATATATATATTTCCGCAGTACTAGCCCACGTATTCATCCTCATCCAGGATCTCTACTGCTCCGTCATCCAACCGCGCGTCCTCCTCATCCTCCTCGTCCTCAGCAGCCCGCCCTGCGACCGTGAGCTCCCCCTCTGCCTCAATTTCCACCTGCAAGAGTCAAATGGTTGAGCCCGAGCGGATTCGCCATCCAATCGTCTAAGGATCCGGAGACCATGGGTGGAAGGAGCGAAAATAGTTGATGGCGTGCTTCGGCTCCGCGGCCGGAAATCCGGTCCGACGTAACCGGTTAAGGCCTCTAAGGGCAGGCGAAAATCTGGTGAAACTTCTAAGGCTTACTCTAAGGGCTTACTAAGCCTTAGAGCCATTAAGGCCTTAGACCTTAGGGCGAACACTGCGCAAACCACCACCTACGAATACTTGAGTTCCTGTTGTCGCTTCACCGGGCACCACTTTCTCCTCAACACCTCGCTATCCTCAACGTTAGCTTCAACCTTCACAATCAAGCCAACTCTCTCACCTTCTCTCAGTGCTATTCTAAATCAAGCCATCGAGTTCGGAGGCAATTCTCTTCGTCCGACGTCGTGCATTCTTTGACGATCTTGCTCGCTCTACATTTTTCCTCTGCATGCTCCATCGGAAGCCTTCAAGTATGTTATAATAATTGGCTCCCCTAACTTGATTCCTTCCCACTTCCGCCAATCTCAATCTCATCTTAAAATCTAGGCCTCCCGATGCCCGACTTGCGCCCGTCTGCATTCAGCGCTGCAATATTCCCTTACGACTTCGTATTCTTCGATGCTCGAACCCTCCACTTACACACCGCACCTCCAAACAAACTGCACTGATGACGGTTGCTTAATCGGTCCTCCGCGTTAGAGGGTTTCCAATTTGGACGGTGAATCTCGATCAGGTTCTGGGCAACAAAGGGCGATATCTGAATTCCTCGTCTCCGACTCCCGCCTTCAAACTCCTTCACGCGCAGCTGGGGCGCTTCGTTCGATCTCTCCGGAGATACATACTTCAAATCTTCAGTGGGATAACCTTCAGTTGAAGCACAAAATAACCTTTATTTGACGCGTAACACTTGCCGTTTCTCAATCTCGCTGCATCTGATCCGAATATCGCAGAGTCTTCTCCTCATTCGCATCGAATCCCTGGCACGAACAGTCTCCGTCCGCTTCCAGTTCATCTCATCTCCCTGCGATTTCGGACTCGCCAGGCTGGAAGCGGCCTGCAGTGTTCCCTCCTGTCTCGCCAAAGAACATAAGCCCACATCAATTTATTTATTATCGTACTCCGTACGTCTACCTCCGGGTGCCGAAGTCTAGGGGACGAATCGATGCATGACGATTAGTTTAACTCCCTCCCTCACGCGCAACTGGAGGCACTTTGTTCTGCAAGTGAAAATATCACATCATCGCATGGGATCATCCTCACTTACAGGTGAAGATCGTTTTGATTCCAATCCCCTATCCGCTGCGTATTATCGCGCAGTCTTCCCCTCGATCGGCAGTCAATCCGCTTACAGTTTGTCTAACCCCCCTGTCATGTCGTTCCTTTTTCGCGCCGCAATCCTCGATTCTGCCGTTTCATTTGGGACGGTGTCGGTCCACACGTGGGCCTTCAAATACGTTCTGGCTATCACGCGTCACCCCTGTCGAATTGAACGTAATAATACAGCATCCCTCCTAGTCGCTGTGCACTGCACGTCCCTCTGGAACATTCCGATAATGCTAAGATAAGATGTAAGCTTCGTTGACCAATCCTCCTCCTCCTGCCAGTTCCTCCGATGATCCAGCTTAAAACTTGAACGGGTATTCATCGTCTTCCATGTCAGATGGCTGTCACCAAATGACGCATCCCCTGACAGTGATCTTTCTGGAATAACGGTGCTCTGAAAAAATAATCTTCTTTCGAGTCGCTGGAGCAACATGAAATGTCACGGCTCAGCTATCTTTCAGTGAGCAAGCA
Organism: Mycena epipterygia; assembly: GCA_029281465.1. Classification (NCBI taxonomy): domain Eukaryota; kingdom Fungi; phylum Basidiomycota; class Agaricomycetes; order Agaricales; family Mycenaceae; genus Mycena; species Mycena epipterygia. The sequence continues at coordinate 651,388 of JARJCQ010000057.1, read as the reverse complement.
ATACAACAATGCTCTGCCCTCTATCGAGATGCGCGCCTATTCCTCCGACGGCACCTGTCAAGTTACGAAACTGCGTTTCCAGCGGCACCTGTCAGAAGTCACGAAACTGCGTGGTTCCTGCGTGCTGTCATCCACCATCCCTACGTCCTGCCACCACTACTGCAACACAGGCACCCCACTTTCTTCCACCGATTTATTTGCTTCCCCAGCACAGACTCGGACTACAATGCCCAAGACACTTGCCAGGCACGGGCCAGATTCTGGCGTGCGGGTATTATCTCTCGGTGAGACCAGCGCCTATCCGGATTAGACCCGCCATTCACCTATGCCATTGCTTAGATGGCGGTGGAGCTGAAGCGCTGTCGGAGCTACTCATACTCGACAGAATGATGTATAAAACAAAGACTGAAGGCCAACTCGATACAGTTCCTTCTCCCTGCGAATGCTTTGAGCTTATCGGCGGTAGCGGGACGGGAGGGTAAACCATATTGTTGTCTAGTAAAACACCGCTAATCGAATGGTTTACAGGATTATCGCGCTGATGTTGGGCCGCCTGCGTATGTCGGTCAAGGATGCCATTTCGGCTTATGATTCTCTGCGTCCTCAATCCAAGATCGGATTCACTGAGGAGTTCCAAGCCAGTAAGTTTGAGGACGCTTTGAAGAACATCTTCAAACAGGAAAGACTGGAGGATATTAGCCCAGATTTCTGCAAAACGTGTGTGTTCTTGGCCTGTGAAAAATCATTCTGCTGAGACGTGCCGTGGCCCACAGCTTCGTGTGTGCCATGAATCCGATGAACATGAACGCCGGCATCCCAGATCTTTTTCGCTCGTACGACACTCCGGATGAACCAGCATGTGAATGCATGATATGGGAGGCCGCCCGCGCAACCTCTGCAACTCCAGGACTTTTCAAACCCGTGGAGATTGGACTTCAAGGAATCAAGCAGTTGTATGTTGATGGGTCCATTGGCAACAACAACCCAACTTCCCTGCTACTTGAGGAAGCGAAACTGATGTACCCGAGAAACTCCATCGTCCTCGTGTCCAGCATTGGGAGCGGCCATCCAGATGTGATCCAGATTTCGCAACCACTCAGTTCTAGCACCATGGCAAAAGCCGTGAAAATGATCGCAACCGATTGTGAAAAGACCCACGAAGAAACTGCACGGAAATTTCGCAGCACTCCTAACACTTATTTTCGCTTCAATGTGGAGCAAGGCATGCAGGGCTTGGAGGCTCAACGCTGGGAGAAATCAAGTGAAGTATCAGCTCATACGAATGCTTATCTGAGAAGAGCAGATACCAAATCCAAACTCACAGAAGCTGTCAGGGTGATCCTCAGTATGTAACAGAATTTGCCATACTTTCATGATTGAACCAATAACACCATCAGACCCTGCCATCCCAATTACAGAATCTCCCTGTTATTCCACGGTCTGCCCACCTCCAACTCCTCACTTCACTGGCCGCCAGGATATTCTGCAATACATGACTACATATTTCAACACAACCATTGGCCGACGCCATGTATTCCTTTTACATGGTCTCGGTGGGGCGGGCAAGAGTCAGATTGCATTCAAGTATGTGGAGATGTCGACTTTCCCCGAACCCCGGTGAGTTTTTTTTAAAAAAACATTTGGATCTCGTCACCTCACGCAATCCTGCCCTCGGGCAGCATGCACATGCACAGTACAAAGTTGATCAGATGGACCTCGAGGATGCAATCGATCTTTTGCTGGCAGCTGCAACATGTGATCCCACTATATTGGAGTATCGGGAAATTGCGAAGCGAATTGTCCAGGTATTTTTTTTTGGTATCTGAAGGGAGTTGGTCTAATACTTTGACTTAAGAAACTATATTGTTTTCCCTTGGCTGTTGCGCAAGCCGGAGCATCGATTTCCTCGTTACATGCCCTGCACCATTATCTGGAGTTATATGAAACAGCTACAAAGCGAATTCAACAACTGAATCGGAGGCCTGTTCAATCAGAATATGAATGGTCGGTTTATACCACGTGGCAAATCACCTTTGAGAAACTGTCTAGCCCAGCAGCACAGCTACTTCAACTTTGTTCCTTTATTCACCATGATGGAATAACCGAGAAAATATTCAAACAAGCGGCATCGTACAAGTCTAAACCCACGGATGATCTAAATGAACCACAGGAATTCTTGACTTGCTTCTTGGAAGATACAGGCTCAAATTGGGATTTGCAGAAGTTCTTTGACATCATTGCAGAGCTCCGCCACTACTCACTGATTGAATTTGGTGCAGTGTCAAGGAATTTCACCTTCTCCATTCACCCACTGGTTCAAAGATATTTTGGGAGAGGATCATCCAGATACTCTAGGAGCCATGGCAAATCTAGCCTACACCTACTTCCAGTTGGGGCAGCTTAGGCAGGCAGAGGAATTGGATCAAATTGTCTGGAAAAAGCGCAAAGAGATTTTGGGCAAGGATCATCCAGATACTCTGAGTGCCATGGAGAATCTTGCCGTCACATACTCGCGGCTAGGGCAGTTCAGGAAGGCGGAAGAATTGCAACAAATTTTCTTGAAGAACTGCAAGGAGACTTTGGGTGAGGATCATCCAGATACTCTGAGGGCAATGGGAAATCTGGCCACCAGATATTCACAGCTGGGGCAGTTCAAGCGAGCAGAAGAATTGCAAATAACCACCTGGACAAAGCACAAAGACATATTGGGAGAGGGTCATTCGGATACGCTATATACCATGTGGAGGCTTGCTGAGATATATTTCCACCAGGGGAGATGGAACGAGGCCGAGCATTTGCAGGTTGTAAATCTGGCCAAAAGACGCCGTGGACAGGATTACAAGAAGCAGGACACTCTAACTGCCATGGCTCATCTGGCAAAAACGTATTCCCGGAAAGGATTCTTTGAACATGCTGAAGTACTTCAAAGAGCGAGTAGCGAGGACTTGGAACAGAGGTTAGACTCCAACCATCCCGAAGTACTTGAAATCAAAATGGAGCTAGCAGAGACACTGCGGGACCAGGGGCACTTGGAGGAAGCCGAGAATCTTACAAGAGAAGTTGCAAAAAAGATGGTGGAGTCTGCATCATTAGGAAGGGAACATCCCGCCACCCTCCGCGCTCAGGCGGTGCTGGCGACAATATACCGGCAACGCGGACGTTTGCAGGATGCCGAAGCTCTCGGGAAGGAGGTGCTGAAGAAACAAAGTGCCACCTTAGGCGAAGAGCATCCCGAGAGTCTGGGTACGCTGGCGAGTCTGGGGCTGACCGTGTACGAGCTCGGTCGACTCAGCGAGGCGCACGAGCTTCAAGGTCGGGCATTGCAGGCACGGCGACGGGTCTTGGGCGAGGGCCATCCGGACACGAAGGAAAATGCTCGGGAATTGGAGGAGACGTTGAGAAAGCTGGAGAAGGAGCGAAAATGAGATCGGAGTTGTAGGAAGCGGACGGAAATTTGTACACATATATATGCACACGGTTTGAATTGAATACTATTGTTCACGATCCTTGGGTATTCATCTTGAGTGATTGTCGGGAGCAAATATCTGCCAGAGAGTAGAATCTGGTCGAGATCATCGGGAGGAAGTCGAGAGATTCGCAATCTTCGGCTCTGTTCGGCCCACAGTGCGAAGAGTAACCCGAGGAGACGAAAGGTAAGAATGTCCAAAGATGCGACGAGAGACAGAGAAAGCGTGTATGCTTAACTCAGAACGTACTCAGCCGCCCAAATATATTCAAGAACGGGTATGAGCTTACATGCTGCAGCGGAAATAAGTACTAAACGTAGAAGAAATAAATCAAGTAAACGATCCACCGTCAGAAAGCTGAGGTACCGAGAAAAGCGAGAACGAGGGTTTACCAGCAGCCACTGCGCCGCGAAGAGTGAGACGCCGCAAAATAACTATTAATGTCCGCTGTTGTATCATCACCTCTCGCATCTTCCTCCCCCAATTCCACGCACGCGCGCCGAGAGGAGCGGCCGACCACCACGCGTCGCATCATCCCGCAGTAACAACTGGAATCAGATCGATCGAGGATTTCTCCGGGGTCGGAGGAGGACAGGGTTCGGGTGCGAGCGCGAGTGCGGTGAAAATAGGGCTCGAAAAGAGGGCGACGAGCTGCACGCGAGCCGGAATCGAGTCTGCGCGAGACTAACTGAGGGGGTGTGCCGCAGCGGCGGAGGATACACTTGTCGCTTCCATAACAGCGGCGGGCGAGGCAGCGGAGGAATACGGTGCGGGGATACTGCTCGGTTATACCGACAGTGCAGGAGATAAGCAGCGCCAAAACTAACTAAGTAAGTGAGAGGATAGAGCCTTCCGCCGTGAAAATGCCAGATGCTGCGCAGACCGTGTGGGCAAACACGTCGAACGTAGATTCCACCGCCAAGGCCGCCCGGAGCCGAGGCACTCGCGCGTCGCGATAACGAACGAGAACAAATCGATATCCATCCCAGAAACAAAGGCAGAAATAACATCGCAGCGCACAATCCCACCACACCCAGTCGCCCTCGGACTCTCCGGAAAAGCTGTATCCATTATCCTTCCTCTCCCAGAAAGGATGCGGGAAGGATCGAAGCCGAGGTGGGGAAAGCCGGTGCATGCGAATATTAGGCGCCCGCAGCGCTTATCGGCCGCCATCCTTCGCCTGTACCGGCCCACCCCAGCTGCCCTCCAACGCGTCCCACGTCTCCGCTGCACCCGCGCAGAGTCTCCCCGCATCGTATCCGGAGCCTCCGAGCAGGCCTCGCTCGCGATCCGTCCTGCACAGCGCGTTGTTGCTTCGGGAGTTGTATTGGATGATAAACGTGCTGGGCGGGCTGATGTGCGCGGCGAGCAGGGCGCAGATGCAGATGTAGAGAGGGGGTGGAGGGCGGCAGGAGGGTGGGAAGATCTGGTTGGGGAATACGAGGCTAGCGCCTCGCACTGCAGTTTGCGTCGGCGGCGTTAGCACCAGAGATTCAGTACGAACAGTAGAAACGGGTCCCGCGCAGTGCTGGAGACGCGCATGAAGCGCACAGGCATCCAACGCGCCGGGCGTGCGTGCGTGTACGGTCTGCGCTGAGGCAGTCGTGTGTGCGCGCGTGTTGGACGGAACACCTGTAAAACGTACCAATCAGCAGACAGAAACTACAATAGCAGGAATAGGCGTACGATAATATCCGTAGCTATTCCCCGGCAGGCTCCGTAATGAGTAGACACGCGGGAGGAGATGCAGGGCACGGACGAGGGGCAGCGTCCCGCGAGCCCTTGCACCGCCCACACCTAATGCGCGCCACGTCAGCGATTGCGTGGGGCGCAAGACACGGGGAGCGTACCGGTACCATGATACCACGCCCGAGATGCAGGGATATCGTCTGCGCCGACGTACGAGCACCGGCGATGCCTTCTCCCGCGACATCGACCCAGCGCGCCCCGGCGGATTCAGGACGTGATGCACCCGCGGATGATTGGCGCAGGGCGCTCTCGTTCGTCCGCCTTGTGCTCGGGTATCACTGCGCCGGCGCGCATAGGTTTAAACCTTGGTCGCGCCATCAAAACGAAGGTGCAGCGTCGAGACAGCGCTAGGGCGGGCGGTGGTGTGGACGTGGGAGGCGGTACAGCGCAAGGCGTTCGATGGATACGAGGGTGTATGCACGCGGGGGTTAGTCTGCGCTGTCGGGGTGCAGGTGCAGGATAGCATCACAGGCGAGCCCTGGATCAGCGGCGCGACATGGAAATCGCAATGTACGCGCCCGCGGGGGATTAGTACATCGGGATGAGCGTGGGCGTGGGCGCTGGCAACCGAGACGCGCGCGACGTGTGTCGTGGCGCGGGCGGGTGGTGGACCGAAGATATACAGAGAGGCCTCTGTAGAACGGAATCAATCGAGGCAGACGACGCAAACAGGGGTGGACGCACGGCACTCCTTCTATCGAAAAGAATAGTATACACCGGTATTCCTGTCCGCGGCGATGTGGTCGGATCGAGTCGAGTTTGCGTATGTGAATCGCGGAAGCTCTGGGTGACCCTAATGCGGGACGAGCAGGAATTCGGCGGCGAAAGCAGCACCCCGCCTCGTGCCGATGACAACGAGGAGACAACGAGCAGTTGGAGGACACGTTGGGTGAAAAGTTAGCCACTGTCAAAGGGGCTAGGGCGGGTCCAACGCCATGGATTCCAGACGCGGGACTAGGGCGGGTGCGAAGGTTTCACTGAGGTGCATTGAAAGTGGGCGATGCACCGTGTACGGAGCGGGCTGTTCTTGTCGTAGCCGTCGGTGGTCGGTGCGCAGTGTCACGAGGGTCACGTCACGATCAGGCCGCTTGTCGCAAACCACCACCTGTTGTCGCTCCAAAAAGCACCACCTTCTCCTCGACACGTAGCTATCCTCAGCGTTAGCTGCAACCTTCACCAGCAAGCCAACTCTCTCACCCTCTCTCAGTGCTATTCTAAATCAAGCCATCGAGTTCGGAGGCAATTCTCTTCGTCCGACGTCGTGCATTCTTTGACGATTCTCCTCGCTCTGCCTTTTTCCTCTGCACGCTCCATCGGAAGCCTTAAAGTCTGTTATAATAGTTGGCTCCCCTAACTTGATTCCTTCCCACTTCCGCTCAATCTCAATCTCATCTTAAAATCTAGGCCTCCCGACGCCCGACTTGCGCCCGTCTGCATTCAGCGCTGCGATATTCCCTTACGACTTCGTATTCTTCGATGCTCGAACCCACCACTTACACTCCGCACCTCCAAACAAACTGCACTGATGACGGTTGCTTAATCGGTCCTCCGCGCTAGAGGGTTTCCAATTTGGGCGGTGAATCTCGATCAGGTTCTGGGCAACAAAGGGCGATATCTGAATTCCTCGTCTCCGACTCCCGCCTTCAAACTCCTTGACGGGCAGCTGGGGCGTTTCGTGAAAGATACTTCAAATCTTGAGTAGGACAACCTTCAGTTGAAGTACAAAATAACCTTCATTCGACGTGTAACACTTTCCGTCTCTCAATCTCGCTGGATCTGATCCACTATAGGTTACGAATGTCGCGGAGTCTTCTCCTCATTCGCATCGAATCCCTGGCACGAACGGCCTCGGTCCGCTTCCAGTTCATCTCTTCCCCCTGCGATATCGTTTCCAATCTTACCTTCCTGGATTGTCGATACCACTTCGGACTCGCCAGTCTGGAAGCGGCCTGCAGTGTTCCACCCCGCCTCGCCAAAAACAAAATATCCTCTGCACCCGAGCCCACATCAATTTATTATTGTACTATCGTGCTCCATACGTCCACCCCCGGGCGCCGAACCTCGGTCAAGTCTGGGGACGAATCGATGCATGGCGATTAGTTTAACTCCCTCCCTCACACGCGACTGCAGGCACTTTGTCCTGGAGGAGAAAATATTACATGTTTGCATGGGATCATCTTCACTTACAGATAAAGCTCGTTGTGGCTGCAATACGCTATCCGCTGCGTATCATCGCGCAGTCTTCCCCTCGATCGGCAGTCAATCCGCTTACAGTTTGTCTCATCCCCCTGTCATGTCGTTCCTTTTTCGCGCCGCAATCCTCGATTCTGCCGTTTCATTTGGGACGGTGTCGGTCCACACGTGGGCCTTCAAATACGTTCCGGCTATCACGCGTCATCCCTGTCGAATTGAACGTAATAATACAGCATCCCTCCTAGTCGCTGTGCACTGCACGTCCCTCTGGAACATTCCGATAATGCTAAGATAAGGTGTAAGCTTCGTTGACCAATCCTCCTCCTCCTGCCACTTCCTCCGATGACCCAGCTTAAAACTTGAACGGGCATTCATCGTGTTCCATGTCAGATGGCTGTCACCAAATGACGCATCCCCCGACAGCGATTCCGAGTCACTGGAGCAACGTGAAATGTCCACGGTTCTTCAGCTATCCTTTGATTTCACCGAACAAGCAACGCAACAGTGGGTGTATATGCTCTGCCCTCAATCGAGATGCGCGCCTATTCCTTCAGCGGCACCTGTCAATTTACGAAACTGCGGTTCCAGCAGCACCTGTCAGAAGTCACGAAACCGCGTGGTTCCTGCGTGCTGTAATCCACCATCTCTACCTCCTGCCACCACTACTGCGACACAGATACCCCACTTTCTTCCACCGAATTATTTGCTTCCGCGGCACAGACTCGGACTACAATGCCCAAGACACTTGCCAAGCACGAGCCAGATTCTGGCGTGCGGGTGTTATCTCTCGGTGAGACCAGCGCCTATCCGGCTCGCACCCGCCATTCACCCATGCCATTGCGTAGATGGCGGTGGAGCTGGAGCGCTGTCGGAGCTACTCATACTCGACAGAATGATGTATAAAACAAAGACTGAAGGCCAACTCGATACAGTTCCTTCTCCCTGCGAATGCTTTGAGCTTATCGGCGGTAGCGGGACGGGAGGGTAAACCATATTGTTGTCTAGTAAAACACCGCTAATCGAATGGTTTACAGGATTATCGCGCTGATGTTGGGCCGCCTGCGTATGTCGGTCAAGGATGCTATTTCGGCTTATGATTCTCTCCGTCCTCAATCTAAAATCGGATTCACTGAGCAGTTCCAAGCCACTAAGTTTGAGGATGCTTTGAAAAACATCTTCAAACAGGAAAGACTGGAGGATATTAGCCCAGATTCCTGCAAAACGTGTGTGTTCTTGGCCTGTGAACAATCATTCTTCTGAGACGTGCCGTGGCCCACAGCTTCGTGTGTGCCATGAATCCGATGAACATGAACGCCGGCATCCCAGATCTTTTTCGCTCGTACGACACTCCTGATGAACCAGCAAGTGAATGCATGATATGGGAGGCCGCCCGCGCAACCTCTGCCACTCCGGGACTTTTCAAACCCATGGATATTGGACTTCAAGGAGTTAGGCACCAGTATATCGAGGGGTCCATTGGCAACAACAACCCTACGTCTCTGGTACTCGAGGAAGCGAAACAGATATACCCCAAACAGCCCGTTGTGCTAGTGTCCAGCATTGGCAGTGGGCACCCAGATGTGATCCAAATCTCGCAGCCATCCAGTTCCAGTATGATGGTAAAGGCCCTGTGGATGATTGCAACAGACTGCGAAAAGATGCACGAAGAAAACACACAGAAATTTCGCAACACTCTGAACACCTATTTCCGCTTTAACGTTGAGCAGGGTATGCAGGGCTTGGAGGCACAACACTGGGAAAAATCAAGTCAAGTGTCAGCTCACACCAATGCTTATCTAAGGAGGGCAGCTACCAAATCAAAGCTCACGGAAGCCGTCAAGGTGATTCTCAGTATGTAACAGAAATTGCCATGCTTTCACAATTGAACCCATAGCACCCTCAGACCCTGCAGTTCCAATCACAGACTCCCCCGGTTATTTCAAGGTTTGCCCACCTCCAACTCCTCACTTCACTGGTCGCCAGGATATTTTGCAAAGCATGACCACATATTTCAACACAGCGGTAGGCCGACGCCATGTATTCCTTTTACATGGTCTCGGTGGGGCAGGCAAGAGTCAGATTGCATTCAAGTTTGTGGAGATGTCAACTTTCCCACAACCACGGTGAGTGTTTCAATATCGGACATGCCCTTGATTCTAAGACTGCTATAGCTTTTCCGAGATATATTTCATTGATAGTAGCACCCAGCAAACCATCGAAAGTGATCTAAGCACACTGGCTCTCTCCAAACAGATAGGAAAAACAACCAAAGACAGTTTACTTTGGTTGTCGCATCAGCAGAAGGAGTGGCTTATTGTATTCAACAATGCAGATGACATCAACCTCAACCTCCGACAATTCTTCCCCTCAGGTGTCCATGGAAATATTCTGGTCACCTCACGGAATCCCGCCCTCGGGCAGCATGCCCAGGCACAATACAAAGTGGACCGGATGGACCTCGAGGATGCAGTTGATCTTCTGCTTGCAGCTGCAACATGTGATTCCACTATATTGAAGTATCGGGAAATTGCCAAGCGAATCGTCCAGGTATTTTTTTTTGGTATCTGAAGGGAGTTGGTCTAACACTTTGATTTAAGAAACTATATTGTCTTCCCTTGGCTGTGGCCCAGGCTGGAGCTTCAATTTCTTCATTGCATGCTCTCCACCATTATCTGGAGTTATACGAAACAACCACCAAGCGAGTTCAACAATTGAATCGGAGGCCTGTTCAATCAGAGTATGAATGGTCGGTATATACCACCTGGCAAATCAGCTTTGAGAAATTGTCTATTCCAGCTGCAAAGCTGCTTCAATTGTGCTCATTTATTCACCATGATGGAATATCAGAGAAAATATTCAAACAAGCCACATTGTACCAGCCCATACCCACGGAGGATCTGCATGATGCCCAGGAATTCTTGACTTGCTTTTTGGAAGACACAAATTCAAGTTGGGATTTTCAGAAGTTCCTCAACATCACTGCAGAGCTCTGCCACTACTCCCTGATTGAACTTGGAGCAGTATCTAGGGAGTTCACCTTTTCAATTCACCCACTTGTTCATGAATGGTGCCGTACAACAGTGGAATCAGATGCCCCGACAGAACTGTGCATGCACAAACTCGTGGGAATGTCCCTTTCCTCAGGCAACTTTGATTTCCGGTTGAATCACCAGCTCTATCCACATGTTGATGCACTACTCTTCCCAAAGACCGGAGAAGGGCTAGAATGTGGGACCAATGTCTTGGACATGACTTTTCCACAGCAGTTTCTGTGGGTCTTTGTTGACATGGGCAAGTGGAGTGATGGAGAACAGCTTGCACAGTCAATGTTGAACATCAGAGCTAAACTTGAAATCCAAGAATCGGAAACTTTATCCATCCAGGCAGCGTTGGGTGTGATGTATAAAAACCAAGGCCAATTCAACAATGCAAAAGAAATTGAAGAGTTAGTGCTACAACAGCAAATAAAGCTATTTGGTATTGGCCACTTGGGTACCCTGGTAGCTATGGCGAATCTGGCCATAACATACTCACAGCTAGGGCAGACCAGGCAGGCAGAGGAATTGGAACAAATTGTGTTGAAAAAACGCAAAGAGATTTTGGGCAAGGATCATCCAGATACTCTGAGGGCAATGGCAAATCTGGGCAACAGGTACTCAGAGCTAGGGCAGTTCAGACAGGCAGAGGAATTGGAACAAACTGTCTTGAAAAAGCGCAAGGATATTTTGGGTGAAGATCATCCAGATACTCTGATGGCAATGGCAAATCTGGCTGTAATATACTCACAGCGGGGGCAGTTCAGGCAGGCAGAGGAAATGGAACAAACAGTCTTGAAAAAGCGCAAGGATATTTTGGGCAAGGATCATCCAGATACTCTAATGGCAATGGCAAATCTAGCCATCAGGTACTCACAACTGGGGCGGTACAGGCAAGCAGAGGCATTGCAACAAACTGTCTTAAAAAAGCGCAAAGAGATTTTGGGCAAGGATCATCCAGGTACTCTGATGGCCATGACGAATCTAGCCAACAGTTACTCACAGCTTGGGCAGCAGAGGCAGGCAGACACATTGCAACAAACTATCTTGAAAAAGTGCAAAGATATTTTGGGTGAGGATCATCCAGATACTCGAAAGGCAATGGGGAATCTGGCCATCAGGTACTCACAGCTGGGGCAGTTCAGGCAGGCAGAGGCATTGCAACAAACTGTCTTGAAAAAGCACAAAGATATTTTGGGCAAGGATCATCCAGATACTCTGTGGGCAATGGGGAATCTAGCCGTCAAATACTCGGATCTAGGGCAGTTCAGGCAGGCCGAGGAATTGGAACAAACTGTCTGGAAGAAGCGCAAAGATATTTTGGGGGAGGATCATCCAGATACTCTGACGGCAATGGCGAATCTGGCCAACAGGTGCTCACAGCTGGGGCAGCACAGGCAGGCGGAAGAATTGGAACAAATTGTGTTGAAGAAGCGTAAAGAGATTTTCGGTGAGGATCATCCAGATACCCTGATGAGCATGGGGAATCTGGCCTTCAGATATTCACAACTAGGGCAATTCAGACGAGCAGAAGAATTGGCAACAACTGTCTTACAAAAGCGCAGGAAGATTTTGGGAAGGAACCACCCAAGTACTCTGAATACCATAACGAATCTTGCGGAGATCTATTACCACCAAGAGAGATGGGACTCGGCCGAGCATTTGCAGGTCGTAATCCTGGTCAAAAGACGCCACGGGCGGGATTACAATGAAATGGGGACTCTGATTATTATGGCTCATCTGGCGAAAACCTACTCCCGAAAGGGATTCTTTGAACAAGCCGAAGGACTTCACAGAGCGAGTAGCGAGGAATTGGAACAGAGGTTGGATTCTAACCATCCGTATGTGCTTGAAATCAAAATGGACCTCGCAACGACACTGCGAGACCAGGGGTACCTGGAGGAAGCTGGGAATCTTGCCACAGAAGTTGTGCAAAGGATGGCGCAGTCGGATTCGTTAGGAAAGGATCATCCCACCACCCTCCGAGTTCAGGCAGTGCTGGCGACAATATACCGCCGCCGTGGACATTTGCAGGATGCCGAGATTCTCGGGAAAGAGGTGCTGAAGAAACAGAGTGCCGCCTTAGGCGACGAGCATCCCGAGAGTCTGGGTACTCTGGCGAGTCTGGGGCTCACGGTGTATGAAAGCGGTCGATTAAGCGAAGCATGCGAGCTTCAGGAGCGGGCATTGCAGGCACGGCGACAGGTGTTGGGTGAACGCCATCCAGACACGCAGAAAAATGCTCGCGAGTTGGAGGAGACGTTGAGAAAGCTGGAGGAGAAGCGGAAAGTGAGTGTGGAAGGAGCAGAGTTGTAGGAAACGGATGGAAATTTGTACATACATGCACACAATTTGAATTGAATATCGAGTGATCATCTTGAGTATTGAGACTAAGGGAGAAATATCTGTCCAGCAGAATCCGAATCAAGATCATCGTGAGGAAGTGAGGAGATTCACAATCTTCGGCAGTCCGAATAGTTACAGGAGGAAGCGTGAGGCGCAAGAGCCAGAGAAGTAAAGGAGGTGAAAGACCTATGCTCAACTCAGAATGTACTCATCCACCCAAACATATTTGAGAATCGATATGGGTGGCTATACAGGCTACAACGCACATAAGTACAAAACGTCGAACAAATAAATTAAGTAGACGATCCACCGCCACCGATTTGAGTCCGGAAAGCTGAGGTACCGAGAAAAGCGGCGAGGGTTTGAAGAAGAGGACGTCGCTGTATCATCGCGTCCGCATCTCCCTTCTCCAATTCCACGCACGCGCGCCGAAAGCGCGAGTAGCCGCAGGCCACGACACGCCGGAACCAGCTCTGCGCGAGACTGACTGAGAGGGTGTGCCGCAGCGGCGGAGGCTACGCTTGTCGTACCCACATCGGGGATCGCGACTAGGGCGAGGCAGTGGAGGAATACGGCGCGGGGATGCTCCTCGGTTGCATGTCCAGCAATGCAGGAGATACGCGCCACCAAAACTGAGTAATGGTGAGGATAGAGCCTTCTCCACTGAAAGCCCAACACCGTGTAGGCAAACGCGTAGAACACAATTTCCAGGCACTCGCACGCCGTGATAAAGGACGAGAAACATTCGATAATCCATGCCAAATCCACCAATCCCAAAAAGGAAGGCAAAAATAACGTCGCAGCGCACAATCCCACCACACCCGGTCGCCCTCGGATGATCCGGATAAGCTCCATCCAGTCTTCTTGCGCTCCCGGAAAGGATGCGGGAAGGATCGAAGCCGAGGTGGGGAAAGCCGGTGCGCGCGAAGGATAGACGCCCCGGCGCTTATCGGCTGCCATCCTTCGCCCGTACCGGCCCACCCCAGCTACCCTCCAAATCCGTCCCAAGTCTCCGCTGCACCGGCGCATAGCCTCCCCGCATTGTATCCGGAGCCTCCGAGCACGCCGCGCTTACGACCCGTCCTGCGCCGCGCGTTGTTGTTTCGGGATTTGTATTGGACGACAAACGCGCAGGACGGGCGGATTGCGCAAGGCAGGGCACACATGCTGATGTAGAGGGGTGGACGGCGGCAGGAGGGAGGGTGGGGTTGGGGAATACAGTACGAGATCGATGGTGTTCCGCGGTAGCGCCTGGCACCCACGTTTGCGTCGGCGGCGTTATCGTCGGAGATTCAGCGCGAGTACTGGAGACGGGCGTGGGTGCGGGTGCGGCGTAGTGCTGAGAGAAACGCACGACGCGAACGGGCCTCCGACGCGCGTGTATGACCGTATGTGCGCGCGCCGCAGGACACCTGTAAAACGTAATAATCAGCGGACGTGGAGTACGATGGAAGGAATAGCTGTACCATAATACTCGTGATTATTCATTCCCCGACACGCTCCCATATCCATAGCGAGTAGGCACGCGGGAGAAGATGCAGGGCGCAGACGAAGGGGAGAAAAGAACAGACGTCCCGCCAGTCCTATACCAGTACCAGGATACCGCGCCCGAGATGCAGGGATATCGTCAGCGCCGACGTACGAGCTCCGGCGATGGCTTCTCCCGCCTGCAACATCGACCCAGTGCGCCCACAACGCCGCGGTGATTCACCACGCGATCCACCGCTCGGGTGTTCTTGGTATTCCGCCCTGCGATCGCGTATCACTGCGCCATTGAGCACCGGGTTTAAACCCAGCGGGTCGCGCCTTCGAAACGAAGGTGCAGCGTCAAGCAAGCGCTAGAGTGCGAGGTGGGGTACAGCGTACGAGGCGTCCGATGGGTGCGATAGTGTATGTACGCGGGAGGTATGCGTTGCGCAGCGGCGCGGCGCTCGGTGTGCAGGGGTATCACGGCCTGAATCAGCGACGCGAGACTGTACGCGCCCGCGGTGGATTCGTGCATCGGTGTAGGCGTGGACGCGGGAGGACCGAGATGCATGTAACGCGTGTCACGGTGCGGGCGGGTGGTGGATCGAAGATATATACAGAGCAAGCTTTGCAAGCCCAATCAGTGGCAGACGACGCAAAACAGAGGTGGACGTACGGTGCTCCTGCTATTGAAACGAATAGCATATTCCGCGACTTACTATGCCCGGTCACAGGCCTAACGCACGAGTGCTGACGCTGGGGGTTCGCTGAAAGGAAGTCGCTCTGCCCGGGACGGCGGCGGAGCAGTACAGACTGGAAGGGCGCCAGTACTAGTGGTGGGGGCGGCGGGACCATAAGCAGGTGGCCCGACAGCGAGCGAGGACAGGGCGCGCACTGGCTACTGCAGCGATGGTGGATTGGGTCGAGTTTGTGCGTCCGGTATATGAATCACGGATGGGAGACATCTGTGGCTCGCACATTGAAGGAGCATCATAACAGCGTGCGTGCCCGCTGCGTGGGGTGGATGCATGGGGCATCCACGTCCAAAAACGCGGTGTCTAGAAACGACACACCGCAGCGGCACAAGATCGCCAGGTGGGATTAGCCCGAAGGAAGTGGGTCGTGGCGAGGGCAGGACGCGACAGGAAGGACGCGACGATGATCGACGCCGGGTGGGCGGGCGAGCGCGCGTGCGCAACGTGGAGCTTGTCATTGCGGGACGAGTCGTGGATCTACGGGAACATGGGCGCGGTGAAGGAGGGTGAAGGCGAGGATGCAATTGTCACGGAGGTCACCAAGGTCATGTCACAATCACTACCCAAGCTTGACCATCACCACCGACGTTTCCCTTGCGCTTTCCTGAGTCCTCTAAGTCTTACCGCGTCCCCGAACCCTCAAGATTGCATTGAATTCGTCCGTCGAGGATCGTCGAGCCTCAGAATCAAGCCACTCTCGTCTCCGCTGTTCTTTGGCTATTTAAAATTTTGCTCTGGCTTGCGTCAACTCCATCCTCTGCATAAAACGCGACGACGATCGCGTCCACTCGTCCTCACCCCACCATAATTGGCCTAACATCCGCGATGACTTTCGATTCTGCGTTTCTGGTAACGAATCGATGTCGATGATTCCCTGATCCGAGCCCGAATCTCCGTCTTCACCGGCTGCGCCCTCTGGCTGCAGCCTTTCGTCCGATTTTCCATCCACCAATTCATTTAACTTACATAAGATTCGACGCCAAATTCCCTCTGTCAAAAGTTGTGAACAACTGAACGAGCAGGGAAAAAAAGGCTGCCTCAGTGCGCTACTAACATTTATATCCCCGAGTCTCCGATTCGTTCGGTATCAAAAATTCGGGTCTCGTTCTGCGATTTCGATCTCACACTAAAAAACCCGATTCTCGACGTCAATTTCTGGAGGCACCATTTCCTTGCTGTAATATTACTCTTGCCTTGCATTTCAGGCTTATATTCCTTGCTAATTGTTCGGCTCTCCGATGCTAGGGCGGCATTCTGAGCCGATGGAACTGCGCGCCGTGGGCGATATTTAACCTGGACCTTCATCACTTTGCTTCGCGCATCTCCGAGTCGTAAATTTAACCTTCCCATCCAATCCTGGTCCTTCTTCGATGCTGCGCCCATTCCTCGTGGTTCCTGTCAGATGACTCTTACGGAGTGAATTATACTCCGGCAGGGCTTTTTCTGGAATAGAGATCCTAAATTGAACTCATTTCTCAGCTTGGTTGCTGCGAGCACTACAAACATCTATCGTGCTTTGGCCACTGCGATTTTACCAAGTCGCAATTTATGGAGGAATGCAACAAGATATATATACAAGCGCTGGGGGGACCGCTCCGCGGTCCCCCTCCCCCTTTATTGATCACAGAAATTCATAAAAAACCCTCTGTTTTCATAAGGAAATAAATAATTAGATCAGTTGGACAAACAGAGAGACATAATTTGCTATGCAAAAGAGATGTACAGTGGTATCAATGAGGTTTAGGGCCACAATGTGCAGTGCAATGTTGTGTTTCGTAGATACCCCAACATGGGCGTAATGAAAATAGGTTTTCAATTTTGCTACATCGTGTGGTCGAGTTTTCAGAGAAACCTGTTTTTTTATCTTTCTTTTTTTTCGAGGCAATGATGCAAGTAAAGTGGCCAAAACCATTGAAAGCCTCATGAAATTCATGAAAACTTCATAGCAAAATTCTAATTGAAGTGATTTAACAGCCCACACAATGGTGACAATTCATTTTTACCAGTATCTCTATCTTTATAAAATTACGCCTATCTGAAGCTTTTTGTCGGATATGATTTCGGAAACTGAGTCAGTTATCACAAATATTGCAATTTGTATTCTGTAGCTCTGAGTGAAAACCGAATTCGAGCAAGACAATAAGAATCTTTGTCTTTGTCAGGTTGCAGTCAAGTTCGGAATTTTATCTCCAGCCCATCCTTCAAAGCAAGGGTGGAATTGATGAAGTTGCAAGTAAATTCAAGTCACTGGCACCGGTTTGGCGCTTGAATTAGCGCCTCGGAAACTTTAATGGTGAGTGAAAAGCGGAGTTTGGCAGTGTGGACACTTTTATAGGCGCGCACGCGCTTAAAGTTGATCATGGGGCCAAAAGCCCCGAGGAAGCGCCATTCGTTGAGCGCTTCCAAAGGTCTGGACCCAGCGCTTCCAAAGCCTCGGGCCTGATCTCCCAAAAGTGGAGCTTAAAAGGCTTCAGACAGACACGCGTAATTGTATAAAGAGAGATATTCTGCTCTCTGTGCACCTGCTCTTCCAACGGTGCCTGTCGTGGGAAAAGAAGCGTTGCAAATTTAGCCTGCGAACACAGAAGTCACGAAACGACGTGGCTACTGCGTGCTATTATCCACCATCTCTACGTTCCACAACCTGCGACGCTAGCAGTCCACTTTCGTCCACTTCATCTACTTCCCCAACAGACAATCTACGATGCCCAAGACACTTGCCAAGCATGGGCCAGATTCCGGCATGCGGGTATTATCTCTCGGTGAGACCAGCACCTATCCTAATTACGCGCGCCATTCACCATGCCATTGCTTAGATGGCGGTGGAGCTGGTGCACTGTCAGAGCTACTCATACTCGACAGAATGATGTACAAAACCAAGACTGAAGGCCAACTCGATACAGTTCCTTCTCCCTGTGAATGCTTTGAGCTTATCGGCGGGAGCGGGACGGGAGGGTAAACCATATTGCTGTCAAGTAAAACACCGCTAATTGAATGGTTTACAGGATTATCGCGCTGATGTTGGGCCGCCTGCGTATGTCGGTCAAGGATGCTATTTCGGCTTATGATTCTCTCCGTCCTCAATCCAAAATCGGATTCGCCGAGGAGTTCCAGGCCAGCAAGTTCGAAGAGGCATTGAGGCAGATATTCAAGGAGGAAAGGATGGAAGATACAAGGCCAGATGCCTGCAAAAGGTATGGTTCTTGTCCCGCCGATAATTGCTCACTCAGATGAATCACCCAGCTTTGTGTGTGCCATGAATCCAATGAACATGAATGCCGGGATGCCAGATATTTTTCGCTCGTACAACACTCCCGATGAGCCAGCAAGTGAATGCATGATATGGGAGGCTGCCCGCGCAACCTCTGCAACTCCAGGACTTTTCAAACCCATGGAGATTGGAGTTCAAGGAATCAAGCAGTCATATGTTGATGGGTCCATTGGCAACAACAACCCGACGTCTCTGGTACTCGAGGAAGCAAAACTATTGTACCCGACACATCCCCTCGTGCTCGTGTCCAGCATCGGGAGTGGCCATCCAGATGTGATCCAGATTTCGCAACCACTCAGTTCTAGCACCATGGTAAAAGCCCTGAAGATGATTGCAACCAATTGTGAAAAGACCCACGAAGAAACTGCACGGAAATTTCGCAGCACTCCTAACACCTATTTTCGCTTCAATGTGGAGCAAGGCATGCAGGGCTTGGAGGCTCAACACTGGGAGAAATCAAGCGAAGTGTCAGCTCATACGAATGCTTATCTGAGAAGGGCAGATACCAAATCCAAACTCACAGAAGTTGTCAGGGTGATTCTAAGTATGTGCAGGTGATTAGTCATGGTTTCATAATTGAACCCCTAATGTTAGATCCCGCCATACCAATTACCGACTCCCCCAGTTATTTCAAGGTTTGCCCACCTCCAACTCCTCATTTCACTGGCCGCCAGGATATTTTGCAAAGTATGACTACATATTTCAACACAGCCATGGGTCAACGTCATATATTCCTTTTGCATGGTCTTGGGGGGGCTGGCAAGAGTCAAATTGCATTCAAGTATGTGGAGATGTCAACTTTCCCAGAACCACGGTGAGTTTTTTTTAAAAAAACATTTGGACATGTTCTTGATTCTGAGACTGGATAGCTTTTCCGAGGTGTACTTCATTGATAGTAGCACCCGGCAAACCATCGAAAATGATCTAGTAACACTTGCTCTTTCAAAACAGATTGGGAAAACTGCACAAGCCAGTTTACTTTGGTTGTCGCATCAGCACAAGGAGTGGCTTATCATATTCAACAATGCAGATGACATACACCTCAACCTCCGAGAATTCTTCCCTGCAGGCTTCCATGGAAATATTCTCATTACCTCACGCAATCCTGCCCTTGGGCAGCATGCACGTGCACAATACAAAGTCGATCAGATGGACCTCGAGGATGCAATCAATCTTTTGCTGGCAACTGCAACATGTGATCCCACTATATTGGAGTATCGGGAAATTGCCAAGCAAATTGTCCAGGTATTTCTTTTTTGGTATCTGAAGGGATTTGGTCTAATACTTTGACTTAAGAAACTATATTGTTTTCCCTTGGCTGTTGCACAAGCTGGTGCATCCATTTCTTCCTTACATGCTCTGCACCATTATCTGGAGTTATATGAAACAACTACAAAGCGAATTCAACAACTGAATCGGAGGCCTGTTCAATCAGAGTATGAATGGTCAGTGTATACCACCTGGCAAATCAGCTTCGAGAAACTGTCTAGCCCAGCAGCACAGCTGCTTCAACTGTGCTCCTTCATTCATCATGATGCAATATCAGAGGACATGTTCAAACGAGCAGCATTGTACCAGCCCATACCCATGGAGGATCTACACGATGCCCAGGAATTCTTGACTTACTTTTTGGAAGACTCAAATTCAAATTGGGATTTTCAAAAGTTCCTTGATATCACCGCAGAGCTCCGCCACTACTCACTGATTGAATTTGGTGCAGTGTCGAAGGATTTCATCTTCTCGATTCACCCACTGGTTCATGAATGGTGCCGGACCACAGTGAAATCAGGTGTCCCAACAGAAGTGTGCATGCACAAACTAGTAGGAATGTCCCTTGCATCATCCAATCATGATTTTCGGCTGCATCACCAGGTCTTTCCCCATGTCGATGCCCTGCTTTTCACCAAACAAAGAGCAGGGTTCGAGCCTGGGCCCACTATATTGGATATGACATTTCCAAGGGAGTTCCTGTGGCTATACACATATATCGGGAAATATAGTGAAGGGGAACAGGTTGCAAAGTTAATGCTGAAAATTGGATCTGAGCACAAGATCCAAGAACGGAAAACTTTAACCATCCAGGCAGCCTTGGGTGTGATGTGCAGGGAACAAGGCCGGCTCAATGATGCGAAAGAAGTTGAAGATTTGGTGCTGAAACGCCGAAGAGAATTATTCGGTGATGTGGATTTAGATACTCTGATGGCAGTGGCGAATCTGGCTATAACATACTCAGCGCTGGGGCAGCTCAGGCAAGCAGAGGAATTGGAACAAACTGTCTTGAAAAAGCGCAAAGATATTTTGGGTGAAGATCATCCAGAGACTCTGAGGTCCATGACGAATCTGGCCATCACATACTCAAGGCTGGGGCAGCTCAGGCAAGCAGAGAAATTGGGACAAACTGCCTTGAAAAAGCGCAAAGAAATTTTGGGCGAGGATCATCCACATACTCTGATGACAATGGCGAATCTGGCCATCACATACTCAGGGCTGGGGCAACTCAGGCAAGCAGAGAAATTGGGACAAACTGTCTTGAAAAAGCACAGAGATATTTTGGGCGAGGATCATCCAGAGACTCTGAAGTCCATGGCAAATCTGGCCATCACATACTCAGGGCTGGGGCAGCTCAGGCAAGCAGAGAAATTGGGACAAAATGTCTTGAAAAAGCGCAAAAATATTTTGGGTGCGGATCATCCAAATACGCTATATACCATGTCGAGGCTCGCTGAGATATATTACCACCAGGGGAGATGGAATGAGGCCGAGCATTTTCAGGTCGTAATTCTGGCCAAACGACGCCGTGGACAGGATTACAGGGAGCAGGACACTCTGAGTCTCATGGCTCAGCTGGCAAAAACGTATTCCCGCATGGGATTCTTTGAACACGCTAAAGTACTTCAAAGAGCGAGTAGCGAGGCCTTGGAACGGAGGTTAGACTCCAACCATCCCGAAGTACTTGAAATCAAAATGGACCTCGCCACGACACTTCGAGAGCAGGGTCGTTTGGAGGAAGCTGAGAGTCTTGTGAGAGAAGTTTCGTACAGGATGGTGGCGTCTGAATCATTGGGAAACAACCATCCCACCACTCTCCGAGCACAGGCAGTGCTGGTAACAATATATCGCCAGCGTAGACGTTTGCAAGATGCTGAAACTCTAGGGAAAGAGGTGCTGGAGAAACAAAGTGCCGCTTTAGGCGAAGAGCATCCCGAGAGTCTGGGTACGCTGGCGAGTCTGGGGCAGACCGTGTACGAAATGGGTCGACTGAGCGAGGCACGAGAGCTTCAGGAGCGAGCATTGCAGGCACGGCGACAAGTGTTGGGTGAACGCCATCCAGACACGCAGGAGAACGCTCACGAGTTGGACGAGACGTTGAAAAAGCTGGAGCAGAAGCGGAAAGTGAGCAGTGTGGAAGGTGCGGAGTTTTAGGAACGTAAATTTGAACATACATGCACTGGGTATCGTTCATGATATTTAAATAATCATCCTGAACATTGAGTATAAGGAGGAAATATCTGTACAGCAGAATCCGAATCAAGGTTAGAGCGAAGAAGTAAGTCGGGAGATTCACAGTCTTCGGCAGTCGAATTGTTGCTGGAGAGAGAAAGACAAGCACACCGAGAGGCGCCAGAGACAAACAAAAAGGAGGTGAAGACCTATGCTCAACTCAGAATGTACGTACTCATCCGCCCAAATATATTCGAGAATGGATAGGAACGAGCGGCTAGCTACAGAGGAAATAAGTACACAACGATGGAACAATCAAGTACAGTGCCGGATGTTTCCGCCGCTGTATCATCGCGTCCACATCTCCCAATTGAACATCCGCGTGCTGAAAGCGGGATCAGTCGCATGCAACACGACATGCACCTTCATCCCGCCAGTCGTATCTGACAATCGCTTCGCGCCCCACAGTGGGGCGTGATGGAGGAGGGAAGAGTTTGGTTGGGCGGGAAGTGCGGTAAAATGGGGATTGAAGAGAGGGCGATGAGCTGCATGCGCCCCGGGAAGCAGCTCTGCGCAATACTAGCTGAGGGTGTGATGTTAGAGCGGAGGATACACTTGTCGCTTCTACGTGCACGATCGCGACTAGGGCGAGGCAGCGAAGACGTCGCGCAAACCTTGTGAGCAAACGCGTCGAGCGCAGATTCCGCAATTAAGGCCGCCCTGAACCCAGGCCCTCGCGCGTCGCGGTAACGGACGAGAAACACTCGATAATTCATGCCAAATCCACCAACCCCAAAAAGGAGGGCAAAAATAACATCGCAGCGCACAATCCCACCACGCCCGGTCGCCCTCGGATCCTCCGGCCAAGCTGCATCCAGTATCCTTGCGCTCCTCGAAAGCATGCGGGAAGGATCGAAGCCGAGGTGGGGAACGCCGGTGCATGCGACGAATAGGGGCAAAGGTATTTTGCCGCTGCAGTGCCGCAGCTGCATGCTGCGGCAGTCTCTGCGGCAGTCTGCGGCAGTCAGATTCGCGGCACATGTTGAAACAGCGACCAAGACCTTAATTGACCTTGGACAACATGTAAGGATGTAGTACAGGCTCTAATACATTGTACATAAAATTCGATGCCCACAACCCCCGATGAACATGGTCTAAACATGAATTAAAACTTGGTGCAGCGGCAGTCAGCGGCAGTCAGCGGCAGCTAAACAAACACAAACATTGCGCTGCGGCAGTCTGCGGCACTTCACTGCGGCAATACTATGCAATGCTGCGGCAGTTTGACTTTTCTCTGCGGCAGTCTTGCGGTCTCATGCGGCAGTAATATGCTGTGACGCAGCGGCAGTGTGACATGTCTGCGCCAAATTTTAATCTGGTGCTGCGGCAGTTTCTTGTGGCAGTCGTCTGTGTTTCTGCCAAGTGTGGGCTGCCTCCCAGCTTAATCGATAGCTCCAGGTTGGGAAGACGTCCTTACCCATTGAGTACAATATTATCTCAACCTTACATTGCTGCTATACTGTATCTTTGGTCACTGTGTTCAAGTTCAACCAGCCCAAAACATGTTTTCTATGTTGGCCATAACTATACCCTGTACATCTTCTAAGTCTTGTCAATTTCAACTATCTGCATGCCATATTCTTGCAAGATATCATTTACGTCCCTCCCTTCACTGCACGGGGCCTGCGGCACTCATGTCGAGTCTCTGCGGCAGCACAGCCACTCTGCGGCAAAGTGCCACTTCTACACCACGGACGAATGACTGATAAATTTTCAGAGTTATGGACCAGAGGGTTCCCATGGTGTTACTGAACATCATAGCATGCATAAAAATCCCCGCTGTAGTGTTTTAACTGAGCTGTTCAAGAAATAAGCATCAACATTCATTAAATAATGGTAGCACATTGGTTTCCCGAGGTTCAACCTCGTGTAAATAGGTCTCGCAATCGCTTCGGAAAGGCCCAATGGTCTCCACTGACCGAAAATTCCATCCAAGCAGGTCATTGGGTATCATGAATGGCGATATATTCAAATAACACATCTAACACATTCTTTTCGGTCTGTTCTCCTTCGTATCCACACATCCTACTTATATGTGATCTTGGAACGTTTGAAAGGCGAATGACTAAGTGACTTGACTTTCACAACTTTGCCTCAGTGTGCAGCAATGAGAATGCCTCTGCCGCAAGAAGTTTTCGACATAATTGAACATGTTCGCAGATCATTTTAAGATTAACAAGACATGCCTTCGCTTCGCTCCGGCATACAGGGGTACTGATGGTCTCTTTGGGAAAATAAGGTATATTTGCATGGAACTCGAGCGAATAATTCCGCTGCATGAATCATTGCCAGATACCACTAAATACAAATTCTACAGGTATGTGCGTGCTTCGACGGCTCAGACTGTTTCAGCCAAGCGTACATTGCAGGTGTGCCATGAAATCGTGTCCGTGCACAACCCCATTGGCGAGACCATTTACAAACTGAATAAGTACAACATATGTGAATTTGGGGGCGTAACTAGCGCAGGCGAAGTACGCTTGGGGACGTAGACGGGAAGTCGGCAAAATAGGCATGGGCCCGGGTGAAGAAATAGCATCGCAGTATACAAAGAAACGGCTGCAATATTCATGTAAGTAATTGAAACAGCCCGAAGCGGCACCGAAATACGCTCGATGGCATTATTAAGCATCGAACGTATGTACCTGCAGCTTGAACGAAGATATTGAACATATTGTCGCAAGTATTTCAAGAACAGGGGCGTACCACAGAACATCAGCATATCGGACGATGGCGCCAACCACAAATCAGATTGTGAGTATTATAGGGAATACATTGAGGACGATAAACGTACCATCGCGCCGTCAAAGAAACCTGGTGGTTCGGGATTGAACCTGAGAATAATCGTTAGCAAAACTGTGCTCGTCTTCATGGGACACATACTGCAGCTAAATTTAACCACAATCCCTCACTCGATCAGTCCACTGAAAAGTGATAGCGTCCAAGAGGATCGTGGGAATCTAGTATGTGTTGAGCGCCTCACTCGACTCTAAAGGAATCAATGCACTGAGTCTTGAATCAAGGGGATAGGCTTGAGGGCTTGGATAATCTCAAGAGACTGAGGGGCACTTTGACAGGCTTGAAGATCGTGTTCGAATCCACCCAGCGCTGTTGCGATATAAAATTTGAAGCCTTAAAGCAGCGAGACAGTTGACTATCATTGAAGGATGCGGATAAGAGAATCTTGCGAGGATTCAGTCACTGGTTGAGGAATTTTGGTGCGCAGAGAATTGTTGAGGGATGATGATGGGGGGAAGACGAATCGATTGATGGGAGAAACAGCTGCTCGTCCTTTTGAACGGGTTTTGAGCGCTCCATCGGAGAGCACCGAGTGATCGGCGTCCTTGAGAATGGAGTTTGATTTCCCAAGCAAAAGCTAATCCTTGATGCACAGGTCAGCTGAACATGCGAGGTTGGAAATTAGAAGACTTTTGAGAGCTAGAGACGCCCGTGGGGTGTCAAATTGAATACGGAAGTTTGCGAGGGGTGGCGTGTGAAAGAAAAACACGAACAATCTGATTCAGACCATCTGCTTAATATACGAGTAATGGACTATGCTATGTTATAGATCCTGGATGTGAAAGGTAGGTGACGAACCACTGTGTTCTGTATCTCAATTGTGCAAGGTCCGACTCACTTTGAGGAGATGTACTAAGTTACGATACCAGGTGTACCTACAGTTGAAAATCAATGTATTACCGGCGACTCCGCAGGTGCAATAGAGATTGGGTTGTATATAAGAGCGATACTTATTATGAGGGACAAAGGCCATGAATAGTGCCGCACCCAGCGTTGCGTGACACAGCGGCAGTGTGATACACTTGATTAGTTCGCTGAGGCAATCTAAATTGTTGCTGCGGCAGTCTGCGTCAGCAGCGGCACTTTCACGGTGCCCGTCGAATAGGCGCCCCCGGCGCTTATCGGCTGCCATCCTTCACCCGTACCGGCCCACTCCACGCCGTCCCAAGTCCCCGCTGCACCCGCGTAGAGCCTCCCCGGATCGTATCCGGAGCCTCCGAGCAGGCCTCGCTTCCGATCCGTCCTGCACAGCGCGTTGTTTCAGGATTTGTATTGGAGGACAAACGCGCTGGGCGCGGATGTACGCGGAGAGCAGGGCGTGGATGCAGATGTAGAGGGAGTGTGGAGGGCGGCCGGAGGGTGGGAAGATCTGGTTGGGGAATAAGATGCTAGCGCCTCGCACTGCAGTTTGCGTCGGCGGCGTTAGCACCAGAGATTCAGTACCAACAGTAGAAACGGGTCCGGCGCAGTGCTGGAGACGAGCATGAAGCGCACAGGCATCCAACGCGCCGGGCGTGCGTGCGTGTACGGTCTGCGCTGAGGCAGTCGTGTGTGCGCGCGTGTTGGACGGAACACCTGTAAAACGTACCAGTCAGCAGACAGAAACTACAATAGCAGGAATAGTGTGACGAGGAGCAGAGTCGACGGCTAGTCTCGGCACAAGGTAGGTTCAGAAAAGGTTGTTGGATGGTCGAGCCAACGAGAGGATAAGTGGTGTAAGATGTAGATTTACCGAAGACGTATCTACGTACAACAGAGTCTTATAAAGTAACTAGGTGATCGAATTTAGTCCGTAAAGAGTGTGATGGCGATCGCATCGCGACAAGGAACAAGTTGAAATAGAGGTTGAAACAAGGAGTAAGGATCGTGGAGATGGGGAGAGAAGGGAAGTGAGAAAATAGGTATATGGGAAAGATGTATCGTTACATCCGCCCTCCAGGCCCACGTCTACGGGGGACTAGTTGACCATTGAGTTATCAGTCGAGCCGTCGGCGGGAGCACCCGAGGGACCCGCGGCCTCATCCGCAGCTATCTTAGCTTTCTTGGCGGCGGTGGCGATGGCAGCGTCCTTAATCGCCTTGCGCTTACGAGCGAACGCGTCCTTCGCGTCAGCCGTGTGGATATCCGGACCAGAATCGCGCTCCTTGAGCGCCTTCTTCTGCTCGCGAATTCGAGTGTGTTTGTTGTCCTGCAAACTGGCGCGAAGAATGAGGCGCTCAGCGTTGGCGCGGTACGCCTCGGAGACAGCGACGTGCCCGACGGGCATGATGCGGTCGGTAGTCTCGGTGTCGAGGACGCAATAGGAGTCGGGGTCGGCGACGGTAAGCTTCTCGTCCCAGACGATAACACCTTCCTCGATGTAAGCCCATCCGTACCCGCAGTCGTCCTTCGCATTCATCTCCTTGGCGAAGTAAACATAGAAGAATGCCCTCGCCAGAGCAGAGTGCGACGTTATAGTCGGCATAGAGGCGAATAGTGCGCGAGTCGAAGAGGACGGGCTCGAGGAGAGGATCAGTGTAGCGGAAGGTGCGCTTGTCGATGCGCTGCAAGACGTCGTGGGTGCGGTTGAATGCTCGGAAGCGGTCCGAGAGCTCAGAGATGGGGGGAGCGTAGTCAGCGTCAAAGACAGAGTGAGCGACCATGGTAGTGGGAGAAAAGGAAGGGCAGAACTCCTGAAGGGGCTCGTCTCCTTTATATGCCCAGAAATAAGACATTGCTGATCCGACGTGGAGCTCCTCGCTATCAACAGGGGGTCGGCCCGAGCCATAGGGGAGGTCCTTGACGTCAGAAATGTCTAGCGTCTCAAGATAATCTGTCAGAGCGTGCAGGCGCTTAGCCTGCTCATAAGGCATCCAGGATTTATCGCCAGATTTCCACAAGACTTCGAATAAAGCCTTGGTTCGACGTCCATAGTGGTTGATAATCTTGTCAACCGCCCATTCGTTCGTCTCAGCGTCCAGAGAAATACCAAGTTGGGACTCCAGACGTCCAGGAAAACGGCGGTCGTCATTGGGAATGTGGATGCGAAGTAGAGAGGCATGGAACACATCGTGAACTCCTCTCTGCTTCATGCTCGCGGGTAAGTCAAGTTGGAACGAAGTGTTCCCAAAGTCCCGAATAATCGCGTAGGGACCAATGAACTTGGGAATCAGTTTGCGCGCGAGCCCCTTCTCAAACTTCAGGTTCTTGGACGACAGATAAACCAGGTCTCCGAGTTCAAAAGGGACAGGCTGGCGCTTGCGATTAGCGGAGCGAGTCTGTTTGACCCGAGCCGCAATCATGCTGTCGTGAGCAGCCATGATCGCGAGGCGGCGTTGCAATGCAAAATTGGCAACGCCGGGGTAGTCGCGGGTGCGGTCGGAGTTCCAGAGCAAAGTACGAGGCATTTGACCTGTATTGAGGAAGAATGGGGTGTAGCCCGTAGACTCAGATCGAGCAGAGTTCATGGCAAATTCAATTGCTGGTAACTTCGTGACCCAGTCCTTCTGTTTAGGTCCAATACACTGCCTCAGCATTTGAGTGACGGTGCGGTTAGCGCGTTCAGTTCCGCCGTCAGATTCGGGGTGGTACGCACTGGACATGTGGAGTTTAACTCCAATCAACTCATGCAATCGCTTCCAGAAAACGCTCGTAAAGAGAGAGTCCCGGTCGCTCACGATAGACTTCGGGAGTCCATGGAGCTTGTAGATGTGTTCAAACATCAGCTCAGCCATCTGGCGAGCGGTGTAGTTGATGCGTGATGGGATCAGATATACCATCCCAGTCAGTAAGTCGATTACGACGACCAGGCAATTAAACACAGAGTCCCGGTTCTTGGACTCGGGAAGAGGTCCAACGAAATCAACACCGACAGAGTCCCAAGGCTCCAGCGGCGGATTCAAGGAATGCAAGAGACCATACGGCCTCTGGTTGCTAGGCTTGCTAGGCTTGCAAGTTGCGCAAGACCCACAGAAACTTCTCGTGTCATCCACGATTTCCTTCCACCAGAAGTGATCACGGAGGTAGTCCAGAGTTTTCCGTAATCCGAGGTGAGCCAGTAAAGAGTGCGCTTCTGAAATGACGATCTCGCGAAGATTTCGGTCGCGGTAAGTGATCCGCGGGATGCACAGCATACGGTGGTCATTGTCGCGAAGGTAAATTAGCCCGTCTTCCAACTCAAAGTTGCGAAAAGACTTGGGGGCGTCCAAGATGTTCTTGAAGAACGGATCATCGGCATAGCGATTGGTGACAAGTTTCACCAGGTCCAAACCCTGCCAACCAGAGTTAACAACATTCAGCAGAGAGCCATCAAGTTGTTCAAGTTCTTGTTCAAGATCAACCGCCCCGGATGTGGGGGGATCTGCGTGATTCGTCTTGGCGGTGGAGTTTGGTTCCGTGAAAAGAACACGAGGTGCCGGATCAGGTTGATTGACATGTGGCGGTGCCAGATCATCAACGGTGTTTCCTCTTTGCTTCTTACCACCGTCTGCAATCCTGGTACTCCGCCTAGGCTTCGTCAATTTGGTGGTACCCCCGCCCTCCTTTGGGGACATACGGGGATCGGGCCCAAACACTTCTTGGTCTGACTTCGCGTTCGCCGCGCTTGACTTCGCGTCGGCGCTGAGGTGTGACTTCGCGTCAGCCTCTTTCGTTATGGTGCGAGCCATCGAGCGCGTTACGCGGTCGCTAGACATCGCCATCGCTTCCAATCCAGCAAATACCGGCATGGAGATAGATGCGATATCAAGGGAGTCATTGTTAATGACATCGTGGTACGTGTATTCAGATCTCGCTCGCACCGTTCCAGGCGCCTCGTTCGAATACATTCGAGACAAGGCGTCAGCCAGAACGTTCTCTGCTCCAGGGATGTATTTAACCTCAAAGTTAAAGCTCGAGGTCTTCTCAATCCAGCGGGCCTGGCGCCCGGACAAATTCTTCTGATTAACCAGGTGAATAAGTCCCTTGTGGTCCGTTACCCAGATGAACTGACATCCCTGGAGAATATCTGCGTGACGGAGCATCGATTCAACGCCAGCCAGCATCTCTATCTCGTGAACGGGGTAGTTCTGCTGCGCAGAATTCAACTTCGCAGAAAAGAAGGCCGCGACTTTGGCCGTTTTCCAATCATCTCCCTGGCACACAACACCCGAGACTCCGGAGTTGCAGCCGTCTGTAACCAACCAGATTTGCGGTGCGTTCGCACTGTAGTCCAGCGGCTTACGGTGATGACTCCGATACAGGGCAACCAAGCGCTTTACGTCCTCGAAAGCACGTTGGTGAGTAAATGTCCATCGAAATGGCACAGAATCGCTTGTTAATTCATGGAGAATTCCCATAGGAATGTGGACGTCGGCCACGTCTCCACCGAGATAGGTGACCGAACCGAGGAATCCGCGCAGCAAGTCGCGGTTCGTCGGCGTCTTCCAATTCACGACAGTGTCAACCTTGTGAGGGTCCATCCGGATTCCCTGGTCGTCGACCACACGTCCCAAGACATTCAGCTCCTCTCGGAGCAGCTGAATCTTGTTCGCGCTCAAAAAGAGCTTCTCCCGCTTCAGTATGTCAATTACCAACTTAACGTGCTTAATATGTTCTTCAAGCGAGTTGGAATAGATGATAATATCATCAAGATATACGTCCATGAAGCGGCCGATGTACTGTCCAAACAGGTGGTTCATCAACGACTGATAAGTCGCCGGTGCGTTACAGTCACCTTGTTGCAGAACGAGACTAACCATATTCCCGTCTGGGGTACTCACGGCAGTCCGCGATACGTGCTCAGGAATTACCCTGATCTGCTCATACGCGTCCTGCCCGTCTATGAGAGTCCGGAACTTGCAGCGTGCTACGCGCCGCAGAATTCCTTCCATGTCCGGAAGTGGCGAGGTCATTTTACGAGTGTTCGCGTTGCGAGCTCGCAAGTCGACAACTACGCGCAGTTTAGGCGGGTTTGTCTTGACCTTGGGAATCAGCAACATCGGCGCAGTGTTGCCCGTGTTCGTGACTTCCCATCGACCAGCTTTCAAGTAAGTCTGTCGCTTAAGGTCCCATTGTTCTCTCAACGCTTCAGGGCAACGTGCAGGTCTCCAAGGCAAGATTTTATTCTCATCAATAAGCGGAATCGTATGATTAATATCTCGAAATGGAGGTAAGCCGGTTTCAGCGGCTGTCTTGCAAATTGGCTTAGCATACTCCATCAACTCGTCGTGAGCAGCTTGGAGCGAGGATTCGCCTAGACCAACGGCTCCAGCAAAGACCCGTGCAGTTGCAACACCTTCAACAGGTAAGGTGTTAGCACTTCCGATACAAACGCGAGCCGGATTTAGACCAATGCTCACCTTGTGTTGGAACAGCCACGCCGTACCGAGAATCATGTCGTATCCGCTAAGGTTGGCAATAAAAAAGGTACGCTCCTCAGAAATGTCCTGATAGTCGAATTTAACCTTCGTGGAGTGATTGATCTTGGAGCGCGATCCTTGGACCGCCAACTGAAGCGTGATCGGGTCCGCGAGTTCTTGCCGCTTAAGGCGCAGTTGGTCGGCCAATGAGGTCGAGATCAAGTCTCCAAGAGACCCTGAATCGACCAGCGCGCGAATTGGCTCACCATTCACGCGGACAACAATGACAAGGGGTCGCGCTACAACTCGATTAGTCAAACGAGGTGTCGACGCGGTGCGTGATATTCCCTTCATACTGTCAGCAGGAATCTGAACTCCTCCACAATATAGGATGAACTCGCCCTCCGTACTCAAGACCGGTTCATCAAACATTGAGCCAAAGTAGTTGCTAGAATGATGAGCAGAATTTAAACCATTCTGTCGTTCATTCTCACGAAAAATACACTTTAGCTGACGCTTCAAAACCCAACCAGCCAAGTCAAGCTCCGGGTTAAGCAGAGTCATCTCAGAAATCCGCTCGTGCAAGTCGCCTTCACCAATGGGGATGGAAATGAGATAATTGTCGGGCCCTTCTAGGTCGTCAGGCTCGCGGCGAATTCTCGCAATGCCTACTCCGTCGAACATAGGTGTGTCACGACCTATGTCCCGGAAATACTGCTGAATGGCATCACCAAGCAGTTCCTCGATAGGAAATTTGTGAAGAGCCGAAGTCTCGTAGTACGCAATTCCTAGAGACTTTGCGCGGAAGCGTGCATACCAGTCCAACAAATGGAACGCAGGAACTCGAATATATTCAAGAGGTAAGATGACCACTTCCTCGGAATATGTGTCCTCGATAATAAAGCAATAATCGCTGGGCCGCAGAACACGGAATCGAACAGAGTCACGGCGCTCATCGCCCCAGAAGATTCGCTCATCTCCGGGATAAGGTTGGAAGAAATCCAACAGCGCCGCGACTGTGTTGCCCAAAATATCGCCTAGTCGGCGCGATCTTGCAGCAGGTACTCGCCGCGTTCCTTGGCAGAAAACTTCAGCGGCGTGGGCCCACGTATTCAGGCGATCATCAATCGTCTCGCCGGGATCTCCAGGCATTACCACGTCAGACAATTCGCTGCTTGACTCATCGGCTGAGTCGCTAACTGATTGCAGAGGGGGCATAGAGCCATGGTCAGATATTTCTGATTCATCGTTGGACTCACTGACTGACTGCAGCGAAGGTATAGAATCGCCTTTCAACACCAATTCAGGTTCGGATCCGGACCACCTTGACGAGTCCTCAGAGTCAAGACTCCAGTAATCCCTGGCGGCGTTCTTGTACCAACGGATCAAGTCAAAGGCCGGGTCCAGAAGTGAGTGCCTCGGCAACGTCAGGATCATGCAGCTGACTCGGGAAGAAATAACCAGGCCATCGCCTTCCCGCCAGACTTCAAGCTCGTCCGCCCATGCCGACTCCTCACCTTCGTTACAGGTTCTGAGTTCTTCATGCTCGAGCATGATCTTCACTGCTCCAGCTAGTGCGTCGCCTATTTCCTCAAGGTAACGTTCTTCTAATAACGCTGCCTCGGGATCAAGACCCATCTCCTTGGATAGCGCCTGGGCGTACCAAAGTGCCGGCATGAACTCAGGGTTGCGTAACGACTCAATACTAAGGGTGAGTTCCCCTCGTTCATGATCAGCGACAATATATTCATCGTCTGAGATGGTATACATGTAGAATCGCTTTTCGTCAAAGCAACTATCCTCAGAAATTGACTGAGGGTCCCCTGGGTATGGCTGCGCTGCTTGCAGCATTAAGGACGCGTAGAACGCGTACAAGTCGACTATCGGACGCGAAGGTGGGTTCTCGCCCTCGGAATCAGAATTGTGGGAGCGTGGTTCAGAGATGAACTCAAACGACTCATTTTCAGAGTCGATGCGAAAGTCAGAGTTAAGGTCTGCGTGACTGAGGTGATTGCAAGCGGGGCCGCATGGTTTGAAGCCGTACTCTTCAGCCGGTGCGGGTTCTATGAACTCTTCAGAAGTTTCGAAATTTTGAAGGGGTTCCCCGCCCTCCGCGACTCCATCTAGATTGTCAAAGTGGATCGCAAAAGTTTCAAGCACCTCGGTACTCTCGTACAACGCGTCGCGCGAGCTCGATCCCGAAGGTATGTGGACTGCGTGCGTGCTCATACCGGGCGGGCTGCCCTTCTTGTTGGATTGAACTGTCTGATTCTTGGGACAGTTACGGGACAAGTGCCCGGGATCGCCGCAATTAAAACAAAGTCCCTTCGCAAGCATTTCGTTCTTACGTTGCGGAGTCATGGACTCATATTTACGTTCACCTTTCGCAGGCATGCTAGCGGAGGACGTGCGCATGGACTCCTCACGCGGGCGCGAAGCGTCATCTCGTCGAGAGGAGAACGAGCACCCTCCGCGGCCACGACCGCGGCCACGGAAGCCTCCACGCTGAGGCTGCGAGTTAGGCGCTGCTCTGCCGCCGTTCGTTCTTTGAGCCGGAAGATCCGCCTCCGGATTCCTGGTTTCTAGTTGCAAGTTTCAACAAGATCTCGGCCTTCTCGGCCGCCTTAACAATCTCGTCCCAGGTGGAACTCTCGGGATCAAGACCCTTTCGATGGATTTCGGTCTGAACAGGGAAGGTAAAGCTGTTGAATAACTTAACAATCTTCTCTTGATTGTCTCCCAATCCAATCGTGTTATAGATCTCGTCCCATTCTGCAACATGCGCTGCAACCCCTTTGGGGCCTTGGAAGCAACGATTAAGTCGCTTCCTCTGCGTGTTGCGGAAGTCAACCGGGAAACAGAACTCAAATAATTCAATAAAGAATCGTTTCAAGTCCCAACCCACGTCCTGGTTCCGGAGGACGACTTGGTTGTAGAAATCCAACGCCTTGCCATCCAGATAATACGAAATGAAGTATACGTGGTCGGCCTTGGGCACACGGCCCATTTTGACGTAAGTCTTGGATTCCCTGGCGAAACGCTCAATTGCATTAGAATTAGGTTCCCCATTATATCGAGTCGGCGGAATCGGCTTAAGCAGCATCCGCTGCTTACGATTATGGCCACGCTTGCGTTTTGAAGACAAGCGTGGACTCGAGGCGCGCCGCGAAGGCCCAGAGTCGCCATCGTCAGATGAGCTGGAGCTGGAACTGGAGGAGCTTGAGCTATCACTCGGATCGTTGGACGTCTCGGATCGCGGCGCCTTGGGTTTCTTAGACTCTGCAGGCGTTCCCCGCAGAGCTCGTTCAAAGAAATTCTCCGCTGCCAGTCTCCCCGGGGTTACGCCCCGGGGAGCAGGCGTGTCGCGCGCTTCCGAGGAACGCGGCTGCAGAGGTTTGTGCCGGGGCTCCAACTTATTTCTAGTCGGTGCTTCACTGACACGCTGCCGTTTGTCAAGCTCGCTGATTCTTTCGGTCAGGCGGGCAAACATTTCTTCCACAGTAAGTCCGGACTTGGAGTCGTGGCCGTCACTCAGCTCACGGTTGGGGGCAGCTGAGGAGTTCTTCAACTCCTCGGGTTCAACGGTTGAATATTGAACCTTATCGGAAGGTTGGGCGAGCGGTTCAACTAAGGTGGGAATTTCCACCTCCGCTGGCCTAGTCTTCTTCGACTTAGGGCTCCTTGAACGCTTCTTACGCGATTTCAAGGGCGATTGACGCGGAGGAATTACGCTCGCAAAGAAATTGGGAGGCGCGGTGACCTCTTCCTCCTTCACGACGCGATTAATTTCCGCGTAGTTCTCGAACATTTTAATCTGTTCTTGCATTTCCTCTTCAGTGAATTGCTGGAACGAATTAATCGCTCCCCAATTGCGAGGATCAACACCCTTCCCCTTGTCGCGGGATGGGCCAGCTAGCGGCGCGAAGTTGATGAGGTCTCCCTCATCTTCCACTTCTTCAACAGTCGCCCGGTACGACTTCGGGGACTGCACAGGGGATGATTCGTGCTCCAAGGCACGTGAAGGGCTTGGGGCCTGGGTCAAGATCCGTCCGACATTGACAGCTCCACTACCCTGATCATCTTTGAAATCAGGAGCGTTTCCGATCATCAGTTTTGACCGCAGTTGTGCGGCGAAGGCTTCGTGGCGACGAGCAAGGCTGGTGAGTTCATCGTAACTCATGTTGCTCATGGCAAGCTCAACGGTCGATTCGCAATCGGACGTATTCGCAGAGGAATTATTATTACGGGTATATTTATCCTTACTGGAACTACGCTCCCGATGCGAGTGCGAGTTCTTACGACTGACGGGGGTCCAAGCCCCAGCGTCATCGTCATCGAAGGACGCATGGGCAAGCCCATGGTCGCTTTGGCCACCCTCGCTCGAGAGCGAGGGGAGCTCTGAAGAGCGGTCACCAGCGCGCGAGGCGCTGGGCAAACCAGCTGCCGCCGAAGCGTAGCCAGGTTTCATCGCCGAAGCGATAGCAGGTGCGCCGACGTCCCCAGGGATAGCAGCACCAAAGAGGGAGGCCTCGGGGCTGAATAGGGGCGGCGGAGCAGGGAGTGCGCCGGAGCGGGTCCGCGCACGGGTATGGTAGACGTTATCCATTGTAATAGATTCTTCGGTCCGTTCTGGAGTCGCTGACAGAGTGGTGGCCTAGGTGGATCAAACCGAGGGGTAACCAAGTAAGCGGCGACGAGAGTTGTCACTTAAAAAGACGTGACGAGGAGCAGTCGGTGTAGAGTCGACGGCTAGTCTCGGCACAAGGTAGGTTCAGAAAAGGTTGTTGGATGGTCGAGCCAACGAGAGGATAAGTGGTGTAAGATGTAGATTTACCGAAGACGTATTTACGTACAACAGAGTCTTATAAAGTAACTAGGTGATCGAATTTAGTCCGTAAAGAGTGTGATGGCGATCGCATCGCGACAAGGAACAAGTTGAAATAGAGGTTGAAACAAGGAGTAAGGATCGTGGAGATGGGGAGAGAAGGGAAGTGAGAAAATAGGTATATGGGAAAGATGTATCGTTACAAATAGGCGTACGATAATATCCGTAGCTATTCCCCGGCAGGCTCCGTAATGAGTAGACACGCGGGAGGAGATGCAGGGCACGGACCAGGGGCAGCGTCCCGCGAGCCCTTGCATTGCCCACACCTAATGCGCGCCACGTCAGCGATTGCGTGGGGCGCAAGACACGTGGAGCGTACCGGTACCATGATACCACGCCCGAGATGCAGGGATATCGTCCGCGCCGACGTACGAGCTCCGGCGATGCCTTCTCCCGCCTGCGACATCGACCCAGCGCGCCCCGGCGGATTCACGACGTGATGCGCCCGCGGATGATTGGCGTAGGGCACTCTCGTTCGTCCGCCTTGTGCTCGGGTATCGCTGCGCCGGCGCGCATAGGTTTAAACCTGGGTCGCACCATCAAAACGAAGACGCAGCGTCGAGACAGCGATGGGGCGGGCGGTGACGTGGACCTGGTCGGCGGTACAGCGTGCAAGGCATTCGATGGGCGCGAAGGTGTATGTACGCATGGGATAGTCTGCATTGCGCACCGAGGCACGACGCGGCGTGACGCTCGGGGTGCAGATGCAGGATAGCATCAGAGGCGAGGCCTGGATCAGCGGCGCGACATGAACATTGGATTGTACGCGCCCGAGGTGGATTAGTGCATCGGGGTGGGCGTGGGCGTGGGCGCTGGCAACCGAGACGCGCGCGACGGGCGGTGGACGGAAGATATACAGAGAGGCCTCTGTAAAACGCAATGAATCGAGGCAGACGACACAAACAGGGGTGGACGCACGTACTTCTGCTATCGAAAGGAATCGTATACGCCGGTGTTCCTGCGCGGTGATGTGGTCAGATCGAGTTTGTGTATGTGAATCGCGGAAGCTCTGAGTGACCCTGGTGCGGGACGAGCGGGGATTCGGCGGCAGAAGTAGCACCCCGCCTCGTGCTGCTCGTCTTCTCGTGCCGATGACAACATCTGGGAAAAGGGAAGTCGCTCTGTAGTACGTGGTAGAGTGTAGTAGAGCCAGAGAGCCAGAGCCACCCCTGTGGCAGCGCGACTTGCCTCGCTCGTCGCCTGCGGGGTTCGGGCCGGTTGCACGTGCCAACCAAATACGGCAGCGCGACGCGACTTTATTTTGTTCCTCTTCCACGACGCGTCTATCGCGCCTATTTCTGTTCTAAACAACATTTCCTCCATCTCCCTTTCACAGAACACGTGTATGGCTACACACTCCCTTTCTCTTTTCGCCACACTATGAAGATATCGACTTTTCACACCACACGGACAAAATGGTTTTGGAACTGAAACACGGTCAGGGACGCTTATTTTTACTTACCACATTTTAGTATCTCTCTTCCCTTTATTTCGGTCCTGTTCCGGTCACTTATCACCTACATACCCCTTTCGTAGCAATCCCGAAGTCACCGCCGATCTCAGGTGCACACTTGCTCGGACTGCGCTTGGGAGACTCGGCTTGGATTGGGCACCCAAGTCGGCGCCGAGCGGGGGCAGCGTTCATCCCTATACGTCTTTGCGCAGGTTCCCGGCTTGTGTTGTGCTGAAGGATCTGCGTCGGCGGAGGGATTTACAACGGACTGTTTATATACCTGCCTCATGTAGCTTTGACTTCGCTTGCGGGCTCCGGTGTCCCACGAGAACGGGAGCAGCCGTCCCATTATGTACTTCCTTCTTACCCTCTTACCACCACCTCAATCCACTCACTCACTCTGATTCCTTGCGCCCACCTGAGTTTCTATTCCGCGAGCTCATTTCTTTATCACGCGAGCGGGGATCTGCTGCACGACTCGGCACCGCTACCGGCACGACCTTGACGCCACTCGGTCCACCCCCGGACCAACCTTTTCTTCGACACCCCCCCCTTCTAGGAAGAGCCTGGTAGAGACACGTAGAGCCATAGAGCCATAGACGCGTAGAGCCGTAGAGCGCCTTAGAGCCGCGTAGAGCACGCACCGCGTGGTTCATCATCAATCAAATACGCTCCAGATCATCGGTTAATTTTAACTGCACACGAATCCTGGATCCACGATAAAGGGCGAGGAAAATGATTTGATTATTGTTCTAAGTAGGCTACTACAATACAATGTAGGAACCAATAGCTAAGAAATGAAGTTATTGATGAAAATTGCAAGCACACTATGTAATTTGAGGATGCCAACGTCTTGATGGGAGAAACATGAAGATCTTGAAGTAGAATAGCTCTTGAACGTGGGTTACTGAGTGATCGCAGGCTTGGAAGGAAGTGGCTGTTTGAGGTTCACTAAGTTAAACTTGAAGGTAGGGACCGGGGATGTGTACCACAGAAAAGATGGTGTGAGTGAGGGAAAAAGTTGAGAAGTCGTCACGGTGTGGTTTTGCTTTTATGGTCCGGATAACAGGCGAGCCGGCTGGCTGGCGAGCACTTCAAGGTGAAAAGAACCATCATGCACAGTAGAAGGAGGCCAGGTATTTAGAGAAGAATAGAAGCCATTGATGTAATTAGAGGATCGTGTGTACGAGTAGAGGAGGTATTTCTACATGGCTCTAAGCAGACGCAGCGGCTCTACCAGGCTCTACCGAGACACCGCCACCTCTACCACGTGGGACGTGCTCTACCGGGCAAAAACCCGTTTCCAGATGAACGAGGAGACAACGCGCAGTTGGAGGACACGTTGGTGAAAAGTTAGCCACTGTCGAAGTGGCGCGGCGGGTCCTACGCCGTGGATCCCACGTGCGGGACTAGGGCGGGTGCGAAGGATTCACTGAGGCGCATTGAAAGTGGGCGGTGTACGAGCTGTTCTTGTCGTCGTCATCGGCGAGAGGTGCTCCGAGTCGATCTCTGGATCAGCCAATATAGTTATGTCAGCTGATGATCACTCGGTGATCGCCGGGATGTCCCTCAGCAGTCCTCTTAGTCGGTAATAATCACAGTGGAATAGTGTTATGCTAGTAAAACAGTTAATGAGGTCAACAGAAAGGTATTTGCGAAGTATCTCTGCCCCGGGCTAGGGAGAAAGCATTCAAGTGAGGTTGATGAGTTGATCCCATCTGATGAAAGTTGCCTTTTACAGGGGGGGGGGGGGGGGTCGTGGGATTTATTTAGTGATCCAGAGATCGAGCACCTCTTGGTCATCGGTGGTCCCGCGCTTTCATCTTGCCATCGCGTACGGTGCTCGCCGCTGCCGCTCGCTGGGCTATCCCTGTTCCCGAACTCACCTCGCTTTTCTCAAAGTCTTTTAGCCTTCAATCGGCGCTACCACAATTCTATTCCGAGTCGTTGACCTGCTGAATTCTGTCCTATTCAGCCTTCCTGTTCCCCATACGTCCTCCCCACCGCCGATTTGTGCTCTTCGATGCTTCATCATTCAATTCTCGTCCCCGTCTACCTTGACTGCAGATCACGCTTCCGGTAAAGCCAGGCCCCACTCCATAAATCAGGCCACGATTATCCGATGCATTTCTTCAGGCACGCCAATCGTCACTTCAATTTTGTGCCACATTTTTTTTATCCGACACACTACATAGCTTGGGGCACGATTGACTCCACTTCACCTGAGGTCAACGTCACGATTCCCGCACACGGGGCGCGCGGTCATTCCGGCTCGGTCCTAATCACATATTACCCTCCTCTCCTGTGCACTCCCTTTCGGCTCTATCTAGTGCGCCTTCCCCGGTTTCGACTCACTCTCCTCTCGTGCAGTCCGCCATCATATTATTATCTCTCGATTGCACTCGGCTCAAGTCACTGTCGCCATCAAAGTACGATTCCTCATTCCTCATCCTTCCTCCCAAGTCTGTTGTGTGCTGGGCCATAAACTCCGACTTTGAACCCTCCCTCGCTGTGCCCATTGACTATCTAGCACTGCATCTCTGTCGTTCTGTCTGTCAACACGTTCCCGAACCGAAAGACTCTCAGCATTGAGTCCTCTGCGTCTGATACGCTCGCTACGTTGTTGCTCTCCCGCCGGATTTCTACTGCGATCAACACTGATAATCCCTTCTCGTGTTCACGGCCGATCGGGCGGCTCAAATGCTCGTGCGGTATGTACGCTTCATTTTGGCAGCTTGGGGATGGTGGGTGGGGGAGGCCGCGCGCGATCCCCGGAGGGGATTGGCTTCAGGCGCCGCAGGCAATCTCTCCCTTCCGGCGCCCCATACAATATCCTCTTTGCGTGCTCCAGGCGAGCCGATAGAACTGCGCGGAGCAGGCATTCCCTTCCTTGCCAGCTCCCGGCGAGCCGACGGATCCGTGCGCGCGAGGAAGGTGGCAGCAGCGCTTCGCGATATCGCTGCATACAGTGCCACGGTACGTCTTCATCTTTGTTATCCGATCATCCGCCTTCCACCAAGGTTGCATCTTGCAAGCAGCTTCGGGTCTGCTCCTTGCGAACGCTGGTTGGTTAGCAAATCCATCGGCTTAGCCAGGAATAACAACCTATTTAATCGGCGTATTAACTGATTGATGCCTGTTAGCGGCGAGATCTGTGGACCGTCAAAATTTGAATCTGTGGAGACGAAAAAATCTGAGTCTTGCGACGCCCATTAATATTGTTCTCCCTCCGGCTTCGACCTGGAACTCTAACGATAGTCGAATCCGAGATCCTTCCCCAGCTCTCGGTCCTGTCTCATCGACACGCATCTCGCATGATGGAATCTGGTTTCAAATGCAGCCTCGACACCTCGCAGAAGAGTTAAATTCCTTTTGCGCTGGCTGGAAATATAATTAATGTCTTGAGAGATTGGCTTTGCAAGTTATACTATGGCATCTCCCCGTCTTCGACTTAGATTCAGATACCGTCTTATCCGCGATCAATCACCAACTCACCGTCCACTCTAATCACGCACCTCGCATAGTTGACACTGGTTTCAAACCCGTCTTTCTTATCTTGACGAGCGCGCGCGTGGAAGAGCTGAATTCCGTTAGTGCTCGATAGAATCATTGGTACTGCCCCGGATAACCTGGGCCTGCATCACTTTGCGTCGCGCATCTCCGAGTCGTAAAGTTAGGCTTCTTCGTCCAATCCTGCACCTCCACCGATGGTCCGACTCCGAATGAAACGTGCATCCCTCGTGTTTCCTGTCAGATGGCTGTCACGGAGGAAAATATATTCCGGTAGCGATTTTCTAGAATAGAGGTCCCTAAACCGAACTCATTGCGCAAATAAATTATCTATGACGCTTCGGCTGCCTCGATTCTATGAAGGAAGCGACCGCCTCAATTTATGAATCAAATCAACAATGCGTATATATAGTCTGCCCTATGTGCATGCGGTCTTCTACAAGCGCCTGCGGTGGAAAACCAGAAGCGCTACAAATTTAGCCTGGGAAAGATGGAACGCGGTCTCTGTCATCACAGCATTCCTACCTCCCACCATCTCGACCTCCCACTACCTGCGACGCTAGCACCCCTCCTTCAGAGTATATACAAGAAGAGTGGGAGTGGGACTCGCCTAATTAAGCGAGTCCCACTAATGATCAACGGACCGACGCAGGCCATCGGAATATCATCAATTGGCGATTCTCGGCATTTATGCTGGGGGAAGGCTCCCCCAAACCCCACCGGTTCGCTAGCGCTGCCTTTACCGCTGGCGCGAAGCCTCTCCGCTGGCGCTGGCCTTTTCCGCTGGCGCGGGGACTTTCGCTGGGGCGAAGCCTCTCCGCTGATGCTGGCCTTTTCCGCTGGCGCGGAGCTTTTTTACTTTTCTTTTTATTCTACGTTAAATCTCTATTTTTGGTGAACATCTTACGCGGGGGAGACCCCCGCGGACCCCCCTTAACGCTCGCCGCTAGGCCCGCTGCGCGGAGCATTTTCGCTCGCCGCTGGGCCCGCTGTGCAGAGCATTTTCGCTCGCCGCTGGGCCCGCTGCGCAGAGCTTTACGCTCGCCGCGAGGCCCACTGCGTGGTGCCGGCCGACGAGCGGGGTGTACACTGTAAATGTAATTGATTCAGTGATGGGCGCCCGTAAGCGAGTCCCATTCTTGATGCCGAGTCCTACTAACGGGGCATTAGCCGACGCTAGCCGCCGTTAGGCGAGCCATAGCCGAGTCCCACTAATGCCGAGTCCCACTCTTCTCGTCGGTACTCCCTCCTTCATCCAGTGATTTATTTGCTTCGGCGGCACAGATTTGGACTACGATGCGCAAGACGCTTGCCAAGCACGGGTCAAATTCCGGCGTACGGGTGTTATCTCTCGGTGAGACCAGCGCCTATCCGGATTATACTCGCCATTCACCTATGTCATTGCTTAGATGGCGGTGGAGCTGGAGCGCTGTCAGAGCTACTCATACTCGACAGAATGATGTATAAAACAAAGACTGAAGGCCACCTCGATACAATTCCTTCTCCCTGTGAATGCTTTGAGCTTATCGGCGGCAGCGGGACCGGAGGGTAAACCATATTGTTGTCAAGTAAAACACTGCTGACCGAATGGTTTACAGGATTATCGCACTGATGTTGGGCCGTCTGCGTATGTCGGTTAAAGCTGCTATTTCGGCTTATGATTCTCTCCGTCCTCAATCCAAAATCGGATTCACCGAGGAGTTCCAGGCCAGCAAGTTCGAAGAGGTATTGAGGCAGATCTTCAAGGAGGAAAGAATGGAGGATGTTAGCCCAGTTGCCTGCAAGACGTATGTTTGTTGTCCCACCAATAACTGCTCACTCAAATGAATCACCCAGATTTGTGTGTGCCATGAATCCGATGAACATGAACGCCGGGATGCCGGATCTTCTTCGCTCATACGACACTCCCGATGAGCCAGCGAGGGAATGCATGATATGGGAGGCTGCCCGCGCAACCTCTGCAACTCCAGGACTTTTCAAACCCATGAAGATTGGACTTCAAGGATATGGGCAGCAGTATATTGATGGGTCCATTGGCAACAACAACCCAACGTCTCTGGTACTCGAGGAAGCAAAACTAATGTACCCGACACATCGCCTCGTGCTTGTGTCCAGCATCGGGAGTGGCCATCCAGATGTGATCCAGATTTCACAACCACTCAGTTCTAGCACCGTGGCAAAAGCTCTGAAGATGATTGCCACCGATTGTGAAAGGACCCACGAAGAAACTGCAAGGAAATTTCGCAACACTCCTAAAACCTATTTTCGCTTCAATGTGGAACAGGGAATGCAGGTCTTGGAGGCTCAACACTGGGGAAAAACAAGTGAAGTGTCAGCTCATGCGAATGCTTATCTGAGAAGGACAGATACCAAATCCAAACTCGCAGAAGCTGTGAGGGTGATTCTAAGTAAGTGCAGGTGATTAGTCATGGTTTCATAATTGAACCCCAATGTTAGATCCCGCCATACCAATCACCGAATCCCCGAGTTATTTCAAGGTTTGCCCACCTCCAACTCCTCACTTCACTGGCCGCCAAGATATTCTGCAAAGTATGACTACATATTTCAACACAGCCATGGGTCGACGTCATATATTCCTTTTGCATGGTCTTGGAGGGGCTGGCAAAAGTCAAATTGCATTCAAGTATTTGGAGATGTCAACTTTCCCGGAACCACGGTGAGTTTTTTAAAAGGAGCAATTGGGCGTGTTCTCAATTCTAAAACTGGGTAGCGTTTCCGAGGTATACTTCATTGATAGTAGCACCCGACAAACCATCGAAAATGATCTAGTCACACTTGATACAGCCAAACAGATAGGAAAAACTGCAAAAGACAGTTTACTTTGGTTGTCCCACCAGCAGAAGGAGTGGCTTGTTGTATTCAACAATGCAGATGACATCCACCTCAACCTTCGAGAATTCTTCCCCTCAGGCTCTCATGGAAATATTCTGATTACCTCACGCAATCCTGCCCTGGGGCAGCACACGCAGGCCCAATACAAAGTGGACCGAATGGAACTCAATGATGCAATCGATCTTTTGTTGGCAGCTGCAATATGTGATCCCACTATATTAGAGTATCGGGAAATTGCGAAACGAATCGTCCAGGTATCTCTTTTTGGTATCTAAAGGGAGTTGGTCTAACACTTTGAGTTCAGAAACTCTATTGTTTTCCCTTGGCTGTTGCGCAAGCTGGAGCATCCATTTCCTCGTTGCATGCTCTTCACCATTATCTGGAGTTATATGAAACGACTACAAAGCGAATTCACCAACTAAATCGGAAGCCCATTCAATCAGAATATGAATGGTCGGTTTATACCACCTGGCAAATCAGCTTTGAGAAACTGTCTAGCCCTGCAGCCCAGCTACTTCAGTTGTGTTCCTTTATTCAC
Organism: Mycena epipterygia; assembly: GCA_029281465.1. Taxonomy (NCBI): domain Eukaryota; kingdom Fungi; phylum Basidiomycota; class Agaricomycetes; order Agaricales; family Mycenaceae; genus Mycena; species Mycena epipterygia. The sequence continues at coordinate 607,249 of JARJCQ010000057.1, read as the reverse complement.
CATGATGGAATAACCGAAAAAATATTCAAACAAGCGATATTGTACAAGCCTAAACCCACGGATGATCTAAATGAACCACAGCAGTTCTTGGCTTGCTTCTTGGAAGACGTGAGTCTGAATTGGGATTTACAGAAGTTCCTGGAAATCACTACAGAGCTCGGCCACTACTCACTGATTGAACTTGGTGCAGTGTCGAGGGATTTCATGTTCTCAATCCACCCACTCGTTCATGAATGGTGCCGTACCACAGTGAGATCAGATGCGCCAACAGAACTGTGCATGCACAAACTGGTGGGAATGTCCCTTTCATCTGCCAACTATGACTTCTGGTGGAATCATCAGCTCTTTCCACATGTTGATGCACTGCTATTCCTGAGGACGGGAGCAGGGTTAGAACTGCGCCCCAATGTCCTGGATGTGACATTTCCACAGGAGTTCCTGTGGGTATATGTTGACATGGGCAAGTGGAGTGAAGGAGAACAGCTCGCACAGTCAATGTTGAAAATTGGATCTGAGCACAAGATCCCAAAATCAAAAACTTCAATCATCCAGGCAACCTTGGGTGTGATGTATAAACAACAAGGCCGGTTCACTAATGCGAAAGAAATTGAAGAATTGGTGCTACAACAGAAAATCAAATTATTTGGTATTGGCCACTTGGGCACCCTGGCAGCTATGGCGAATCTAGCCATGACATATTCACGGCTGGGCCAGTTTAGACGAGCTGAAGAATTGGAAACAACAGTTTTCAATAAGCGCAGGGAGATTTTAGGTGAGGATCATCCGAATACTCTGAGTACCATGCAGAATTTGGCCATCAGGTACTTGCAGCTAGGGCAGTTCAGGCAGGCGGAAGAATTGGAACAAATTGTGTTGAAGAAGCGCAAGGAGATTTTCGGCGAGGATCATCCAGCTACTCTGAGGACAATGGAATATCTGGCCAATAGCTGCTTGAAACTAAGACAGTTCAAAAGAGCTCAAGAATTGCAAGCAACAGTTTTGAATAAACGGAGGGAGAGTTTGGGCAAGGATCATCCAGATACACTGACGGCAATGGTGAATCTTGCCGCAACATACTTTCACCTAGGCCAGTTCAGAGGCGCTGAAGAATTAGGATCAATTGTCTTGAAAAAGTGCAAGAATATATTGGGCATGGATCATCCAAATACACTCATGGCCATGGCAAATCTTGCTGTAACGTATTCACGACTGGGCCAGTTCAGAGGAATTGCTGAATTGAAAACAATCGTCTTGCAAAAGCTCAAGAATATTTTGGGCGAGAGTCATCCAGATACTCTGAGTGCTATGGGGAGTCTGGCCATAACATACTCCGATCTAGGGCGGTTCAAGCGAGCAGAAGAATTGCAAACAACCGTCTTGGCAAAGCGCACAGAGATTTTTGGCCAGGATCATTCATATACTTTCGATACTATGGCGAATCTAGCCGAGATCTATTACCACGAGGGGAGATGGGACATGGCCGAACATTGTCAGATCGTAACCCTGGCCAAAAGACGTCGCGGAGAAGACTGCGATGAGCGTGACACTCTGACTACCATGGCTCAGCTGGCAAAAACGTACTCCAGGAAGGGATTCTTGGAACAGGCTGCAGTACTTCAAATAGCAAGTAGTGAGGGATTGGAACAGAGGTTAGACTCCAACCACCCAGATGTTCTTGAAATTAGAATTGACCTCGCAACGACACAGCGAGACCAGGGGCATCTCGCGGAAGCCGGGAATCTTGCCACACAACTTGTGCAAAGGATGGGGCAGTCCGAAGCATTGGGAAAGGAACATCCCACCACCCTCCGAGCTCAGGCGGTGCTGGCGACAATATACCGGCAACGCGGACGTTTGCAGGATGCCGAAACTCTCGGGAAGGAGGTGCTGAAGAAACAAAGTGCCACCTTTGGCGAAGAGCATCCCGAGAGTCTGGGTACGCTGGCGAGTCTGGGGCTGACCGTGTACGAGCTCGGTCGACTCAGCGAGGCGCACGAGCTTCAAGGTCGGGTATTGCAGGCACGGCGACGGGTCTTGGGCGAGGGCCATCCGGACACGAAGGAAAATGCTCGGGAATTGGAGGAGACGTTGAGAAAGCTGGAGAAGGAGCGAAAATGAGATCGGAGTTGTAGGAAGCGGACAGAAATTTGTACACATATATGCACACGGATTGAATTGAATACTATTGTTCACGATCCTTGGGTAATCATCTTGAGTGAGTGTCCGGAGCAAATATCTGCCAGAGAGTAGAATCTGGTCGAGATCATCGAGAGGAAGTCGGGAGATTCGCAATCTTTGGCTCTGTTCGCCCCACGGTGCGAAGAGTAACTTGAGGAGACGAAAGGTAAGAGCGTCCAAAGATGCGACGAGAGACAGAGAAAGCGTGTATGCGTAACTCAGAACGTACTCAGCCGCCCAAATATATTCAAGAACGGGTATGAGCATACATGCTACAGCGGAAATAAGTACTAAAGGTAGAACAAATAAATCAAGTAGACGATCCACCGTCACCAACTTCATGCGGAAAGCTGAGGTACGGAGAAAAGCGAGAACGAGGGTTTACCAGCAGCCACTGCCCCGCGAAGGGTGAGACGCCGCAAAATAGCCATTGACGTCCGTCGCTGTATCATCGCCTCTCGCATCTTCCTCCCCAATTCCACGCACGCGCGCCGAGAGGAGTGGCCGGCCACCACGGGTCGCATCCCGCAGTAACAACTGGAATCAGATCGATCGAGGACTTCTCCGGGGGAGGAGGACGGGGTTCGGGTGCGAGCGCGAGTGCGGTGAAATAGGCTCGAAAAGAGGACGACGAGCTCCACGCGCCTCGGAAGCAACGCTGCTCGAGACTAACTGAGAGGGTGTCCCGCAGCGGCGGAGGCTACCCCTCTCGATTCCACAACAACGGCGAGCGACGCAGCGGAGGAACACGGCGCGGGATGCTGCTCGGTTGCGTGTACCGGCAGTAGATGCGCGCCGCCAAGACTAGGAAAGAGCCTTCCACACTGAAAATGCAAGACGCCGCGCAGAGGTTGTGCGCATTCCGGGATAGCGGACGAGAAAAAATCGATAATCCCTGACCGTCCCAAATCCGCCAATCTCAAAAAGGAAGGCAGAAATAACATCGCAGTGCGCAACCCCAGCACACCCCAGCACCTTCGGATGGTCCGGATAACCTGCGGGCTGGCTCTTCACGTCCTCGAGCGAGATATCGGAAGGGTAGAACGCAAAATGCAGGAAGCCGATGCATGCGATGAATAGGCGCCCCCGGCGCTTATCGGCTGCCATCCTTCGCCCGCATCGGCCAACCCCAGCTGCCATGCAACTCGTGCCAAGTCTCCGCTGCAACCGCGCAGAGCCTCCCCGCTTCCTATCCGGAGCATCCGAGCAGGCCTCGCTCACGATCTGTCTTGCACAGCGCGTTGTTGTTTCGAGATTTGCAGTGGATGACAAACACGCTGGGCGGGCGGATGTGCGCGGCGAGCAGGGAACGCAGATGCAGAGGTAGAGAGGGGGTGGAGGGCGTCAGGAGGGTAGGGAGGATGTGGTTGGGGAATACAGTACGAGGTCGACACTAGCGCCGGGCAGCGCAGTTTGCGTCGGGGGCGTTATCGTCGGACATTCCGAATAGTGCCAGCACTGGGAATGGGCACGGCGCAGTGCTGGAGAAGCGCACGAAGCGGAAAGGCCTTCTACGCGCCAGACGTACGTGCGCGTATGGCCTCTGCTCAAGCAGTCGTATGTGCGCGTGCGCTGGACGGAACACCTGTAAAGCGTACCGATCAGCGAATGCGGAGCGATGGCAGGAATATCCGTACGAGAATATCCGCGGGTATTCCCCGAGAGCTTCCGTAGCGAGCAGGCAGGTGGGAGGAGATGCAGGGCACGGACAAGAGGCAGCGTCCCACGAGTCCTTTTCCCGTGCACAGACCTAATGCGCGCCGCGTCAGTGATTGCCTGGGGTAAGACACGGGGAGCGTACCGGTACCAGGATACCGCACCTGAGATGTAGGGATATCGTCCGCGCCAACGTACGATCTCCGACGATGCCTTCTCCCGTCTGCGACATCGACCCAGCGCGCCCAGGACACCCCGGCGAATTCACGACGTAATGCGCGGCTGCGCCCGCGGATGATTGGCGAAGGGCGCTCTCGTTCGTCCGCGTTGTGCTCGGGTATCGCTGCGCCGGCGCGCACAGGTTTAAACCACGTCGTCAAAAAGAAGGCAGAGCGCTGGGGCGGACGGTACAGCATGCAAGGCGTTCGATGGATGCGATGGTGCGGGGGATAGTCTGCGTTGCGCACCGGCGCATGACGCGGCGCGGCGCTCGGGATGCAGGTGAGGCCTGGATCAGCGGCGCGACATGGAAATCGCAATGTATGCCCCCGCGGTAGATTCTTGCATCGGCATGGGCGTGGGCGTGGGCGTGGGCGCTGGCAACCGAGACGCGCGCGACGCGTGTCGTGGCGCGGGCGGGTGGTGGACCGAAGATATAGAGAGGCCTCTGTATTCAGCAAAGCGCAATCAATCGAGGCAGACGACACAAGCAGGGGTGGACACACGATACTCCTGCTATCAAAAGGAATAGTATACGCCAGTATTTCTGTCCGCGGTGATGTGGTCGGATCGAGTCGAGTTTGCGTATGTGAATCGCGGAAGCTCTGGGCGACCCTGGTACGAGACGAGCGGCAATTCGGCGGCGGAAGCAGCACCCCGCCTCGTGCAGCTCCTTTTCACGTACCGATAACAACGAGGAGACAACGAGCAGTTCGAGGACACGTTGGGTGAAAGGTTAGCCACTGTCGAAGGGGCTAGGGCGGGTCCTACGCCGTGGATTCCAGGTGCGGAAGTAGGGCGGGTGCGAAAGATTCAACCGTGACTCAGATGCATTGAGAGTGGGCGATGCACCGTGTACGGAGCGGGCTGTTCTTGTCGTCGCCGTCGGTGCACAGTGTCACGAGGTCACGTCACGATCAGGTGGCTTGTCGCAAAACCACCACCTACAAATTCTTAAGCACCTGTTGTCGCTTCACCAAGCACCACCTTCTCCTCAACACATGGCTGTCCTCAACATTAGGTTTAACCTTCAAAATTAAGCCAATTCTCTCACCCTCTCAGTGCTATTCTAATTTCTAAATCAGCCATTAAGTTCAGAGTCAATCCTGTTCGTCGCACATTCTTTGACGATTTTGCTCGGCTCTGTCTTTGCACTCTGCAAGCTTCACCGGAATCGCTTAAGTCTGCTACAATAATCCGCGCCCCTAACTTGATTCCTGCCTTCTTCCGCCCAATTTCAAAATCTAGGCCTCTCGACGCCCGACTGCATTCAAGTTCCGCTGCGTATTATTCACTTACGAATTCGGACTCTTCGCGGATCGAAGCTTTCATTGTATCACTCCGTACCATGAAACAAACTGCACTCATGACGGTTGCTTATTCGGTCCTCCGCGCTAGCCTGTCTCCACCCTAGGCGATGAATTTCGGTCAGGTTCTGGGCAACAATGATGATATCTGAATTCCTCGTCTCCGACTCCTGCCTTCAAAGTCCTTGACGAATAGCTGGGGCATTTCGTTCGATCTCTCCAGAGGTGAAAAATACTTCAAATCTTAAGTAGGATAAGCTTCAGTTGAAGCACGAAACAACCTTCATTCGGCGCGTAACAGTTTTCGACATCCGTCTCTCAATCTCGCTGGGTCTGATCCGAGTATCCGAGTCTTCTCCTCATTCGCATCGAATCCCTGGTACGAACGGTCTCGGTCCGCTTCCAGTCCATCTCATCTCCCTGCGATATTGATCCTAATCTCACCTTCCTGGATTGTCAATGGCACCTCGGACCCACCGATTCTTAGCGACCTGCAGTGTTCCACCCCGTCTCGTCAAAGAACATATCTTCTCTGGACCCGAGCCCACATCAATTTATTATCGTATTATCGTACTCCATACGTCTACTCCCAGACACAGTGCACTGAACCTCGGTCAAGTCTGGGGGACGAATCGATGAATATCAATTAGGTAAACTCCCTCCCTGACGCGCAACGGGAGGCACTTTGTTCTGCAAGTGAAAATATTACATCTTCGTATGGGATCATCCTCACTGACAGGTAAATATCGTTCTGGCTCCAATCCGCTATCCGCTGCATACTGTCGCGCAGACTTCTCCCCGGCCGGCAGTCCACCCGCTTACAGTTTATCTGAACCCCCTGTTATTTCGAACCCTCGATTCTGCCGTTTCGTTTCCCTGAATCCTGCAATTGTCGACCATCATCAATTTCGCAGAGCAGTCCATGCAATTTCCTTCCTTGTTAGATGTAGGTCGTACAACATATTCCTCTGCTAGATTCGTCAAAGCCAGGGAAGGTGCATGAAGTAGCGAGCCTGCGGGGCGATTTCCTTCCTCCCACATTTCAGGTTAACATGCATTCCTACCCAGATTTCAACTCCACACGCATCCCTTCTCGGAATAACGTTGGTCTGTCTTTCTTCTCGGATCGACGCTGGTAGCCTTCAAGCTGATATCCCTCCCTGCTCGCATTTCAAATGGATATCACCCTTCCCTCCCCAGATCCCGAATCAACATCAATATTCCCTGCTCACCGACCATAAAATACCCCTCCTCTTAGTCGCTGTGCACTGCGTGTCCCGCCTACTCCCCGCCTAGTCCCTTGCGCGTTGCTTTTAATTTCCATCCCTGATCCCCTTCTGCGCGGGGGTGTTATTGGCGGCGCTATTATTTTGCAAGTGCTTATCGTTGTGCGGCGCGTCTCCGGGTTGATTTCGAACGCTCCCGTGCACCGCCGCTTCGCGCTTTGATTCAATCTACCTCCTGCCTACGCTCGATTCAAACTACTCTCTCCGTGCGTTTCTTGGGCTCTCCCCCTCTGCCTGCATCGTCGATGACATACATCGACACGTTTAAGCCCTGGCACGATGTTCGCTCTCGGTATCCGTCTCCTTCGCCTTCATAACCATCCCATCTTCCTCCTGCCGTTTCATCTTTACCAGAAGCTTGTATTCTCGGAATCTTGAAACCTCATATTACGCTGTCTCCGCGCCGGAATCTCACATGGATCTTCCGCCCCGGAATTGCGTGTGCGTGTGCATCGGTTTTTGTCTCCATCACCCCGGTCTGGCTCCCATGTATCTCCAATACTCAATTCAACAAGAGAACCCAATCCGATAAAGATTCCACCGGCTAGCATTTCAAGTTGAACATTCCTTTCTCCTCGGATCTCAACACGTTTCCCCCCAGAT